>BQNB010109826.1:0-16985 GCA_026074375.1 Tanacetum coccineum
TACTTTCATTATCAATGTAAATCTTGGTGTTCATAAAGTTGAACCCATAATCAAGCATTTGATTTTGAACCCATAACACCTGTCCATAACAATTAGCAGCAGCAACATATTTTGCTTCAGTTGTTGAGTTGGCAACAATAGTTTGCTTTTTACATTGCTATGAAATCAATCTTTTGCCATGAAATTAATAACCTTTTGTTGTGGATTTCCTGTCAAGACTAGCCCCAACGTAATCACTATCTGAAAAAGCTTCCAAGTCAAATGGTGAATTCCTAGATACCAAAGGCCCAATTTAGATTGACCTTTCAAGTATCTAACGATCCTCTTCACAACATGAAGATATGAGACTTTAGGAGTAACTTGGAACCTTGCACAAGCACAAACAGCAAACATTATGTCAGGCCTAGAAGCTATTAAGTACATCAATGATCCAATCATTGATCTATATAAGTGAACATCTACATCCTCAGCTTCTTCATCTTTGAGCAATGCCTTATTAGTCTCAATTGGAGTGCTTGCTGTCTTTACAGTGGCAAAATCAAACTTCTTTAATATATCAGCCACATACTTGTCTTGGCTGATGAAGATTACATTACTTCTCTGCATGACTTGCAACCTTAAGAAGAAAGTGAGCTCCCCCATAGAACTCATTTGGAACTTCTTGTGCATCAAACTTTCAAATTCTGTACATAAAGACTTCTTAGTAGACCCAAATATGATGTCATCTACATACACCTGCACTAATAGGATATCACCTTTGTCCTTCTTGATGAACAAAGTCTTATCTATAGTGCCTCTTCTAAATCTATTTTCCAACAAGTAGGTAGACAAGGTCTCATACCAGGCTCTAGTAGCTTGATGTAGACCATATAAAGCCTTTTCTACCTTATAAACTTTGTCAGGAAATTTTGGATCTTCAAAGCCAGGAGGTTGGCACACATACACCTCCTCTTCAATAGTACCATATAAAAAGGCACTCTTCACATCCATCTGGTACACAATAAACCCTATAAATGAGGCATAGGACAAAAATAACCTAATTGCTTCAATCCTAGCAACAAGAGCAAAAACCTCATCATAATCAATTCTTTCTTCTTGGGTATAACCTTGCGCAACCAGTCTTGCCTTGTTTCTAACTACAATTCCTCTCTCATCTTTCTTGTTTCTATAGACCCATTTTGTTCCAATGGCATGCTTGCCTTTGGGTAAATCAACCAATCTCCAAACCTTCTGCAAACTAAACTGTAGCAACTCATCTTGCATTGCCTCTATCCATCTTGGATTTGTCAAAGCTTGTGTCACCTTCTTGGGTTCTATTTGTAAGAGAAAACATGCAAATTAAACAGTTTTGATAATCTTTGTGATTTGTTCTCCTCTGCCTTTTGATGTAATTGACCATAGAAAGTTCTTCAGAGATCTTGGTTATCCTCCTTGTTTGAGTAGCTGAATTTATGTCTCCAATAATCTGGTCTTTAGGATGATCCTTGTGAATTCTGGTTGTGGGAATAAGACTGACATTCATGATGGTTTCCAAGTTGTTAAGGTCAGCCTCTGCACCCACATCTTCATCATCATAAGCACCACTAAAGATACCAGTATTTAGAAGATCAGTAGTATCCTCCAAATCAGGCATACGAGGATCAGTAGGAAGATCATCAGCATTAGTAAAACTTTGCCCAGCAGTACTAACAGATGGACTAACAGTACTATCTCTGTTAGTGCTGTTAGTATAACCTTCCTTCTGTTGAACAAGTAAATTATCCAATTCACCTCTAAAATCTTGCACATTCTAGTCATCTTCTTTATTTGAAGCTCCTTCTTCCTTCTCTTGATCATTTCTTTCACCTTCATTTGCTGGTTCTTCATTAGTCTTTTTACTAGCATCATCACCAACTGCATCCTTTGAGCTCTGTGGACTATCATAAAGTAATGGTAGCAGAATATATTGTTGAGTAGGTACTGCATCAACATTATCCTTGATACCTGCATTCTTTTAGTTTGATTCCCTACAGTAACTGGCTCATAAATCATAGAGTTTGTTAGTGAATCAATATCAAAGAGCCAATCTGGTCCACTCCTTGTAAAATTAGGTTTGTTTTCAAGAAAGGTTATGTGCAGGTTTTTCTCTACCTTCCTAGTTCTAGTGTTAAATACCCTAAAAGCTTTGCTATTTATAGAGTATCCAACAAAGAACCCCACATCAGCTTTCCCATCAAATTTGCCTAAGGGATCTAAGGTATTAAGAATAGTCACATGACACCCAAAAGGTCTCATAAAACTTATACTAGGTGGTCTACCATGTAATAGTTCATAAGGTGTCTTGTTGTGAGGCTTGGTCACCAAAACCCTATTCTGAACATAACTAGCAGTACTAACTGCTTCAGCCTAAAATGTAGTAGGTAATAATGAATCTGCTAGCATAGTCCTAGCTGCCTCTATTAGTGTCCTTTTCTTTCTTTCAGCAACTCCATTTTGTTATGTAGTTCTGGCAACACTAAACTCCCTCTTAATCCCTTTCATCCCACAGAACTGATTCATGTCATTATTTTGAAACTCAGTTCCATTGTCACATCTGATGATATTAACCTTATGATTTATTTGGTTTTCTATGCCAGTAATAAAAGTTTTAAGGATCCCACTAGTCTCATCCTTAGTGGCCAAAAAGAAAACCCAACTAAACCTAGTATAGTCATCAGTGACAACAAGGTAATATGTCTTGTGATTAACACTCCTTACAGATGTTGGCCCAAATAAGTCCATATGCAAAATTTGTAAGGGTTGGCTGATAGAGCTCACAAGCTTAGTCTTACAAGAAGCTTTGTGTTGCTTTCCCTTCTGACAAGCAACACAAGTATGGTCATTTTCAAAAAGCTTTGAAGGAAAACCTCTAACAAAGTTTCCCCTCATAAGTTTATTCATAGTTTTAAAGTTTATATGACCAAGCCTCCTATGCCATTAATTGGACTCAACAATTGTAGTCTTTACAAATAAACAAGTCAAACCTCCTAAAGGAACAACATTCTTTATATCAAAATTGTACATGTTGTTCTGTCTAGGAACTTTAAGCAAGACTTAACTTTCATCAAGTAGCTTAAAGTCAGGAGATAGAACAAGACATTCAGTCTCAGTGAAAAGAACACTGTTTTTCTTGTCACACATTTGTGAGATAGAGAAAAGATTAAACTTAAGTTCCTTTACAAAGTATACATCTTTTCCCAATCCTAATTTTACCTATTCCAGTAATTTTACCTCCTTTAGGACTTCCTGCAAATGCAACAAATCCACCATCAACCTCTTGATAATCTGTAAGAAAGGACTTGTTCCCAGTCATATGCCTAGAGCATCCACTATAAAAAATTCCTTGATCTTGTAAAGTATATTATGGATTACCCTGCACTCAAAATGAGAGAATTAGTTTCTCTTAGGGACCCAAGCCATTACTGACTTGAGTCTGCCTTGTAGATCAACATAGTCAAATCTTTTAAGCATGTATGATCCACTGTTTTTGGAGGTATGGTCAATAACATTTCTTGTTGGTCTCCAAATTCAGCATGCTGAAGACTTAATAGCATTTTCCTCATATCCCACAGCAGCACTAACTACTGCTTTTGGCTCAGCAGTAGTTACATTATTAACCCTAGCAATATTAACTTTTTCATTAAACTTATTGGTTTTAGCTACTGATTTTTAGTTAAAATCCCTTCTTACTGGTGAATGTGCTTTAAAATAAGAATATGTTGTGGGTAATGCATCATTCACTTTTGTATTAGGGGCAGCAGTATTAACAGGCCTGGCAGTACTAATTGATGCTGCTGCTCTTGGAGAGCTTTGCTTAGCAGTATTAACAAGTACTTGTCCTGACTTTGTTACAACTGCTATTGGAACAAAATTCCTTTTAGGATGTGGGTGAGTAAATTTATTTTGGTAGTTCACTCTCTAAGCATTGTTCCATACTGGTCTAATTTCCCTTTGACCAGTAACCCTTCCCTTATTATTCAACATAGGTTTTTCTATCATTTTCTTGTCATGAAAATCACAGTCTTTGATTAAATGGTTGAAACTCCCACACACAAAACAAGCTTTCTTTATAAACTCAAAACCATTCCCTAGATTCTGAGTCATTGATTGTGTAAGTTTCAACACACGTAAAATAATATATACATAAAATATCAAAGAGCAATTAAGAAAAATTACCAAGTCACCCTTGGAAAAATTCACTCTAAAAGATATATATAATATAATATATAATACGTATGTTTTCCGGAAGTATGATCTCCCGGGTCGTTTTCCCAACGATTTGAGAAATTGAAACCTCGCTTGATATTGGATATTGATTTGAATGGGTTCGAAGATTGATTGGGTTTTCTATAACTATTGATTAAAAGCACAATTAAAAACAAGCAATTAAAAGAAATTAAACACTTAACAATTAACGAGAAACAAATAAAACGCGACAAATAAGCAAGTACACTAAAATTAAGTCTTAAAAATGCAAACTAATTTTCTAATCCCAAAATAGGACTAAAGAAAATTTTAAGAAAAAGAAAAATATTTTTTTGATTATTTTTGAATTTTTTATGAATTAAAAACTATTTTAATATAATTAAATCCTAAAAAATAGCAAATTAAGTCCTAAAAATTGAAAAAAATGATTTTTAAACTTAGAAAAGTCTAAAATAACATAAAAACTTAGAAAACTATTTTTAACTATTTTTAAAATTAAAATCCTATTTTTAAAATTAAAATCAAAAGCTCAAAAAGGAAAATTAAAATTTAAAGGGTGTAAAAATGATTTTACTGGATGTAAACCTAAAAGTAATTTTTATAAAACTAAAAACTATTTTTTTTGTAATTTTCTGAAACTTTTTTCTATTTTTAATGTATTTTCTGAAACTATTAGAAATAAACTAATTGATGGAAAATTATGAAAAATTCAGGAAAAATCTAAAATGTAACAAAGATTACTAGAAAATTAAAAGAAACAACTCAACTTATCAAATAAGCTGTGAAAACGGCTTATTTAGCTACGGCTTATTAAAAATTAGCCTTCTTCAGCCTAAAAGCTCCAATCATACCACCTAGATCCCCCCCCCCATTTCCCCATTTTGAACAACTAAGGCATTTGTAGGAGATTCCACTAGTACAACCCTTCTTGGAGCATCTCCATTTCTATTCCCTTGATTCCTTAGTTCCTTGCATTCTCTAGCAAAGTGACCTATCTTGTGGCAGTTATAACATTCAACCTTTATCTTATCAAAGCCAACAGTTTCTTTGCCATTGAAATTCAGATTCCTTCATGTCTTCTTTAAGAATCTTTTCACCCTCATGGTAAGCATGGCCACCTACCATTTGAGATCCATCTCTTCAAGATCATCAGTATCAATCTGCTCCAGATCTTCATTGTCCAATTGTGGACTATTAGATTGATTAGCAAAGAAGGAAAACATGACATCATCAGCATAAGTTGAGGAAGAAGCTTGTCCTTGTGAACTAGCAGTAGAAACTTCATGAGCAGTATTAACTGCTTCATTAGTACTGCTAGTGTTTTCTGAAGATACAAAAGCCACATTCTGAGAGTTTGAGCTTGAGCTTGATTGGACTTTAATCTCAGATTCATACACCTTCAGATTATTATACAAATCATCCATGCTTAATGTGTCTAGATCAGATTTGTTTCTCATTATTAAAGCAATATTGTTCCAAGCTGATGGTAGACTTCTCAGCAACTTCAGATTTGCATCTTCTTGAGAGATAACTTCACCATGAATTTCCAATTGGCTGATGAGTTTCTAAAACCTATCATAGGTTTTATCTAGTCCTTCAGATCTTGATGCAGCAAAATTCTCATATTGCTGCTTCAGAATGGTTTTCTGCATTTTCTTTGATTCTTTGTTGCCTCCAAACCTGGCCTTGATTGCTTCCCATAAGGTCTTTGCATCCTTGATTCCATGAAACTTCAATAGGTGCTCATCAGGAATGGCCAACAACAGAGTGCTTTTTGCTTTTAATTCATTCTTTCTTGCTAGCTTTTGTTCAACAGTTTTAGGAGGAATGGAACCTTCGGTACCAGCACTAGCTGATGCAATAGCAGGTGCATCACCATTCACAATAACCTCCCAATGAGCATAATCAGTGTGAGTAAGATATTGCTCCATTCTCATGCTTTAGAGATCATAGTCTCCAGTTTTGAGTACTAGAAGTTTTAGTGCAGACATTGTTTGGGTAGTTTCTGATTGTGACTCCATCTTTTCTTTAAATATGAGATCTTGTATATATGTAGTGTTCTTCTTATTCAAAGTTTCTCAACAAGCTCTGATACCACTTGTTGATCCCTTTTGAATAGATCTAACTTAGCTTGGCAGTACTAAGTCTTCTCTTGGCAGTACTAAGTTAAACCAGCAGTAGAAACTTGTAGAAGCCCTTAATTCCCAACAGAATGTAAAGTTATACTCTTAGATTTCCTTAACATCAAATGGTTGTCACACACTTATATTTTTGCCAAATTGGTATTTTCAAAATCAGAGTATATCTTTATTATTCTTGAAATAGTAACATTTCACAAATGCTTTTTGGTGAGAAAACTCAAAAATAGAAAGAGAGATAAAATCCATACGTGAAAAAGTAAATCTAAGTATACTTGAAAAAGAAATGCCACAGCATACAAAATGAGATCAAAAGAAAAAGATGAATAAAGCATATGGCATGCGCTCGAAAAAGCAAGAATTGGCACATGAGAAAGAAAATGATCAAAATATGCTCAAAAAGAATTGCCAGAGCATATAAAAACATACAGAGTAGAAAGAGAAAAAACTGTCATATAAATGTGTATTACATAAACTTTATCTCATTTCACTAATTACTTCATGTCATCATACAGTATTACACATGACTCAACAGATCATTTCAGCTGCTCAACTCATCCCCAAATTCAAAATCATTGGGAGATGCAATAATTATGTTGTGCTTTAAAGTACCCCATGCTTACCAGAATGCAAGATTGTGGGACAGATCTTACTTGATCATCCATTGAGTTATGCTCTTACTACTACTGGTGATGTTCCAGCCGTGTACTTACAACAATTCTGGAAGACAGTGAGCAAGGTGTCTAACACCAAGGATACTATCAGATACAAGCTGGACACACAAGAGATTATGTACACTATTGATATGTTTTGTAACACTCTTAAGTTGCCAGTGGAAACTCTAAAAAATCCATTCATAGTACCAGTCAACATCTGGATTATTGAATCATTTTTTAATAGGGTTGGTTATCAAGGAGTTGTTGATAAAGTGAGTACCCTCTACACGAAGTTTCTTGCTCAACCGTGGCAAACAATGTTCAAGGTGTTCAACCGCTACTTGACCACAAGAACATCTAGGCATGATAAGACAAAGATCAATATACTTTAGTTGTTTCATGTTATGATCAATCATACACATGTTGATTATGCTACTTTTTTTGGTGGGATTTCATGAATTGTGTATTTCAGAAGAAGGATTACATTCAGTATCCTCGATTCACCAAGCTTATAATTGTTGACTTGATAAAGAAATATTCATCCATTTCTTCGATACTTAGAGAAGATTATCATTCCATCAAGGATGATATTTCGTTGGTGAGTGTTTATATAATGGTAAATATAACTGTTCAAGGGATGCTGCTTCCGGATGCATAATTGACTGATGAGATCCGTGCCATTGATGATTACAAGGAGTATGAGACGGTGTTTGTTAATATAGTTGTTCTAATGAATCAACCACAACAGGTTATTTCTACCCAAGGAACGCATAGGTCTACGCCTAAAGCCCATAGGATACCTACCCTTACTTTTGCTAGTCCTCAGGGGAAGAAGACGAAGCAAAGTGTTAGAGAGATGAGTTCACCAAGAAAATCTCTCAAAGTAACTATTAGGGAAAAAGAAGCAATTTACAACTCTAATTCCACCTCCAGGTGATGACAAAGATAGGGATGGAATGGCTGAAACAACCCTTTTAAGCCTCACTCTACACAAAACAGCTTTAGCTGCTGAAGCCAAAGAAAATATAGCTAAAGTGCAAGAGAAATTAGACGAGGAATACAACTCACAAATCATTCACCAATCCACCCCCCCCCCTACACCTAATGACAAGTGAGGCAAAGTCAAAATTTTTACTCTCTCACTTCCTATCACCACAGTTTGATATCATAACCCCCTGTAAGTCTCCCCCTTCCACATTTTCAAATTTATATTAATATACTTAAAAAATACAATATAAGACAAGGACTCTCCCTATACCCACAAAATACCAATGATTTATACCACCATACAATAAAAACTCAGCCAAACCCACACTTATTACCAAAAACTTTACCTGCACCAAATTGCCCCACAGCTCCCAATCCCCTTGAGACAACCAACCAAGATACAAACCCACACTAACCTGAATATACACCTTTTCCAAACCTAACATAAAAATAATCTCACTGATACGTTACGAGCTCAGCTGCAACTGCAACAACACATACACAACATTAGACAAACTCATCCGACATAAAACATAAATTTAAGAGTGTGTTCTCAAATTACATTAAACCAAAAAATCCCACAAAAATGAGAACTTTGAAATTCGACCAAAGCATTACACATGGTGCCTATTGGGCTAATAAGTTAATCACTAGAAAGATCACAACTCAAAGCAAACCAAAACCTCCTATCTAAGACATCGTTGTTCACTTGTCCCTGAATGACTTCTTCACTAGCATCCACCGACATCTTGAAAGTTGCTAAGGCTTTTTGTACAGACACCCCATCCGTAGAATATATAAACGAGACGCATTGAACTTCCGTATGAAGAAAGCCTGTAGGACTTTTGTGCAACACCTAAGTTACAAAAGAAAACATGGTTTTAAAGGAAGAGGAAACATTAGATAGTTTACTATTAAATATTCAACCCCAATCCATCCTATCTAAATCTTAAATTACCAGTTATTAGGCTAAGGAACTTTTCTCACTATATTTTTCGACTACCACATACTGGTATCACTTTTCTTTCGACGACACATCGGCCACGCCTCCGACAAGAGCTCGTGTACTTATTATGATACCAACCCCAAATATACATCATCCATCCTTTCTTTCAATGTCACATCGGGAGCGAACCGACAAATGCCCATGTACTTTATTGCGATGGAGTTTGTATATTAATTATTAACAATAAGGATTTATAACCTGCATCCTTTTTATTCACCAACTACATATATTTTTTTATTTTATTAATAACACATTATTTTTGCACATAGAAAAATTTCGTTTTAGAAAACCAAAGTATAAACTTGAACTAAAATTCTTATTTACCAACGATGTTTGAATTCATCATCGATAAAGTTTTTTCTCTGAATATGTTGATTAGACTTTTAAGAGTAAAACTCTAATTTGTAAAAAATAAAGAGAACACGTATAATTAATCATTTTAAGAACTTCGGGAAAGAAAAATCACAAGTTATTCTTATAAGCCTTTAAGTTTTCCAAATAAACTTTGTTTAGCATCCTAATTCGTAATCAACACTATCATTTCTTATTCTTTGCAATTTAAAATCCCTAATAAAGAGATTCGCAAATACTTAGCCTATATAAAATCCAACTCGGCATATTTAAAATCTACTTGAGATTAGCACAAGTCTTCATTTACTAACGATTTTAAGTCTAGCATGTTTAAAGTCTACACGAGACTAGCATAAAACTTATCATAATTGTTAAGGGAGAAAGCTTGAACTCTTCACGTTCGATCGGGTAAAAATTCACTTCTTAATTTCTCACAACGGAAAAAACCTACATTCGTGTCTTAACACTTATTTTTTTAATCAACTACTAATATTTTTTATTTTTTCATTTTTTTCCCTACAAATAAGATCTTAAAAATTTAAAAATTTTGCTCTTTTTGTGGGAAAACGGGTACGTGAGAACAACACAATAAGCAGGCAACATCAAATCGATAGATTCCCTTCCCAAACTAAAACGAAACATTGTCCTCAATGTTTATTAAGGCAGAGGTTCTACGAAAATCTAAGCCGTTTATGAATTATTTGCAAGATGAAGTGAAATCGATAAGATGAAAGGATATTGGATATCCCAAACTAATTTCAAAACAAAGGTAGGAAGTGAGTGAATTACGGATACAACACCGGCACACGAGAGGCTTCAAAATCGTTGTTCAATCGCTACACAAACTCACACAAACAACAAACAACAAGAAACGGATAGAGGATACCACAACACATCAAAAAAAACTTATTGAGAAAATAGAAAAGGATAGGCATGGGGTGAACTCCCACGAAGCGGCTTGTTTTTGTTCACCGAGTCGCAAGCTCGACTCGATCCCTGAATTTATGTTTGACCTTATGGAGATTTTTTTTTTTCTTTTTTTTCGAGAGTGTGGTGGTCTCTGGGACTACCTTGGGTGGTATGTCCCCTCCGAAGTAATGTTTCACACGGTGACCATTTACTTTGAAATTTGGACCATCGGGTTGAGATAATTCAATGGTTTCGTATGGAAAACTTTGAGCGATAAGGAAGGTCCCGGACCAACGAGTTTTAAGCTTCTGGGAGAATATCCTTTTTAACCGGGAGTTGAAGAGTAAACTTGTTCACCAACATTGAAGATTCGGATCTTGATCTTCTGGAGTCGTGTGAAGCTTCTACGTCCTCTCCTTGTAATCATTGAATTCTCATAAGCTTGATCTCGAGTCTCGTGAAGTTCATTTTTTGTTGCAGCTTTTTGATGATCACCCTGCGGTTTTAAGATCAAAATTTAGTTTGTTGTTTTAGAGCAATAAGATTTGTGTTCCAATTCGACCGGTAAATGAGACAAGACTTTCATAAACGTGGCTTATAGGGTATAGCATCAAATCAGGTGTTTTGGAAAGCGGTTCAAGAATGCCCACAAAAGCATCGTCAGTTGTCAGTCATTGAGGCACGATTTTCTACATTACCGTATTCATAAGAATTCGTTTAAGACCAAGATTTGACACCTCAACTTGTCCCCTCTTTGAGGGCTGGTAAGCGGTGCTAATCGATGTGCTGACTCCATAATTTAACATCTCTTTGCAAATTGATCAATACAAAAGTGGGTCCCACGATCGTTAATTATAGCTCTTGGTGTTCTAAAATGGGCAAAAAGAGGACTTTAAAAAATTTCAACAACTACACGAGCATCGTTTGTGGGGAGCGCCTTCGCTTCAACCCATTTCGAAAGATAGTCGACTGCTACAAGGATATACTTATTCCCTTTGGATGACGGAAAAGGTCCCATAAAATCAATACCTCATATATCGAAGATTTCACAAACTTGGATAGCGTTTTTGTTGGAAACACGAAAAGTGTCGGTCACTTCCAAAGTTGTAACAAGTCTTAGCTCACAGTTAGTATAAGGATTAGATTAGTAATCTAGTCCGGCCCAAGGCCCATGGGTGGCCCACTCCAGACCGATGGCGGTCACAAAATGTAGTATAACTTTACCACCCTCTCCTAGTCTTGGAGAGGGTTGGTTGTTCCATTTGTTTTCCATTCATTTCATTAATACATCATCCATATTACATCCAAGTTTCTCTAACACTCCAACCCACATCTCACTTATTGTTCTTGGTTGATCTTAAGATTACTAGTATTCTTCAATTGGTATCAAGAGCCATGGAGTGGTGTGTTTAGATTTTTGTGTTTGATTTGTGTTCAAAACCTTTACAAAGAGCAAATTAGTGATAAAATTTTTTTGGCTTAAAAACCTTAAAGTTTTCATTTTTATTGTTCCTATAGGGTTAGTAATACTAGTTGTACAAGAATTTTTGCTAAAAACCATTAAAAATCGTGTCTTTTTGAGTTTTGAAAATTTGGGTTTCGTAATAGTTAGAATCGAACTAGTGGACCGAACAAGTGAATCGAACTAGAGGATCGAACAAGGGGATCGAACTAGATCACCGAACGAGCTGTTGCATAGATTGAACTGAACAAGCTCATCAGTTTCAATCGAACGAGCACTCTCTAGTTAAGATCGAACGAGTGTTTTTCACTTGTTAGAACCGAACGAAAGGACCGAACTAGGGGATCGAACTAGAGGGATCGAACTAGGAGGACCGAACCAGTGAAAAACAAATTTAGTTTAAACTTAACAAACTCAATTTTAAATTATACGGTTCTTTCTTTGACTTGTAAAATCCCGTGAAACAAACACTTGTCTTCCCGGTTTTGTCAAGCACGAATTGTTAATATCCCGGTGTAGTTTTATTCATGACTCAACAATCACGTAACCAAAACAACAATTTCTTTGCTACCACCGATCGATCAAAATTGTAATCTTTTGACTAACACCACATGGACGTCTCTTGCTGATTAAAAATCACTTCTTTTCTGGAGGAGACAACAAACCTCGCATGCTTGAAAAACACTTGTCTGATTCATGGAAAAGCAGAAATGGGCTTTATATGATGAATAAACCACATGGAGAATTGATATTGCATCTGTTGAAAAGGACCAACTCTGTTTGGCCTTCAATCACTGAGAGACGGAAGTAACAAGGCAAAAAAGAATATGTTGAGCTAACTCCAGCTGAAGCCATTCAAGCAGATTGCGATATCAAAGCTATAAACATCATTCTCCAAGGCCTACCAACTGAAATCTATGCTCTTGTGAGTCAACATCGTGTGGCAAAAGATCTTTGGGAGAAGATTAAACTGTTGATGCAAGGAACATCATTAACCAAACAAGAACGTGAGTGCAAGTTGTATGATGAATTTGATAAGTTTACTTACAAGAAAGGAGAGACGTTGCATGAGTATTACTTGAGGTTCACTTTGCTACTCAATGATATGAACATTTACAAGATGCCTTTGGAGCAGTTTCAAGTGAACACCAAGTTCTTAAACACTCTTCCTGATGAATGGAGCAAATTTGTCACTGATGTTAAACTAGTCAAAGATTTGCACACTACAAATGTTGATCAACTTCATGCTCATCTGCAACAACATGAACGACATGCAATTGAAGTTCGTTTGATGCATGAACGCAACCCTGATCCTCTTGCTTTAGTTGCATCTCATCAGTTAACTCAGCCAGCTTATCAATCTCATCTACACCCTTACCAACATCAACATCACGTTTCACCATATCAGCATTCACAGTTTGTTACACCTTATCAACATCAACATCAACAATTCTCAACCAATCAATCAACACCTCTTTCAATTACTTATCCGACAAATGAGTATCAATCCACCGTTCACCACAACAGTTATTCTCAACAACCATCAATCCCACAATTGGAATATGCTCCCACAACCTATCAGCAGCAACAACCTGAGTTTTCCCAACCAGACTCCAGCCTAGTTGTTCCAGTATTCCAGAAGGGGGATGATCCGATTGATGCAATTAATCACATGATGTCATTAACTGCGTTTGTCACATCCCGATATCCTACTAAAAACAATCACTATGACTTTGTCAAACCCCTCAACAAGGCTACCATCTATGAAGAAAGTGACTGTGCAACCGGTTCAGGGGAGTACAAACTACTTATCTGCTGGAACAACAATAAATTCACACTGTGCATAGTGGTAGCAACACGGGGAAACATCGACTGATATTGTTACAATGGCAAAGGGAGGGTCATATATGCCAAAGCAGGGCACTAAGCCAAAGAGGAAAGGGATAAACATGTTTACAATAAATGTTGTTGGGTCAAGCTCAAGCAATGGGATCAACGTTAACAAAGGAGAGAAATGATGCATTTTTGGCAGATCCAGGACTTTCCTGATATCAAACATCTCAACATCCATAACCCACAATGCTGCTTAGCAAGCCGATATCCTAAGATGCCCTATACTCGTGATGGTGGATGAACTTCCAATTCAGCCAAGATGCTTCTCATGCATTCTCGCAAGAAATGGCTCATAGATGCTCTCACGAGGTACACATCAAGATAATCTGAACTATACTTATTTCATCAAAGTGAGCAATAATACGTCTTCTAAACATCCAATGATGTGAGTCAGGAAATAACTAGTGATAGCAATATCATTCCTTATTCTCAGTACCTGAGTGAAGCACAACAGGAAACTGTCCAGAATCCTAACTATTCTGCTTAACAAGATGTCCTGCTTTTATCTATGTTTGAACAATTATCTACCCAAGTGACGCACTGCACCAATGTTAATCAAGCTTTGACTACCGAGCTTGACAGATATAAAGAAGAGGTTAAAGATTTGAAAGAAATGCAAAATGTTGAAAACAGTTTTTCAGGATCAAATGAACAGTATGCCGAGATTGTACGTCTTAAGCAAAATCTTTTTGAACAAGTGCAAGAAAAGGATTCTTTAATGAAAACAGTTTCTGATCTCAAAAATGATTTAAAAATGGAAGAAAACAGAAATATTGATAGAGAAATTGCTTTAGAAAAGAAAATTAAGCAACTTGATAACATCATTTTCAAAAGAGGTCAATCTGCGCAAACTGTTCATATGATGACTAAATCCAAAATTTGTTATGATTATTCCGCGAAACAAGCTATCGGTTTTGAAAAACCTTTCTATCTAAAGAAAGCTCGGGAGTCAAAGCCAAAGCTGTATGACGGGAATACCATTCTTAAAATGGATACTATTATGATTCCTGATTCTGATGAGACATTAATGCTTTATGAAGAGAGTCATTCAAAATTGCTTTTGAAAGAACAAGATCCAATGGTTGTAAAACATAGAGTGAACACTAAACCCATTAATTATGATGTTCTTAATAACGATTACTACAAACGATTTGTTCGACAATCTCATTTATATATTGAACATGCCTATTGGAAAGCGACTTCGGTCCCAGCTTTAGACCAATCTCATTCTTCCACAACCGTCATAGTTGAGGTTCCAAAAGAACTTCCTAAAGTAAGTATGGTGAATACTAGCTTGAAAGAGCTTAAACGATATCTTACTGGCTTTGATCAGGTTGTCAAAGAAAGAAACACTGCCACAGCTATTACTGAGGGCACTAGGGGGTTTGAACATACAAAGGCTTGTTTTCAAGATGAAATCATTCCGTTTATAAAAGAATTAAAAGATATCTTCAATAACTTCAACCAATACTTGGTTGAAGAACTTGCCGATGTCCAAAAAGTCTTTTATCAAATGGAACAGGCTGTCGAACAACATCGCTTGGAGTCCAGAACTTTCGAAGTTAAAATGAATCAAGTTTTGAGTGAAAATGAACGACTCTTGGCACAAGCCATTGATAATGATATTGTAAAAACTGTTGTGAATTTGTCTGTGAATGATGGTTGTGAAACTGTGAATGAATGTCAAAAGTGTCTCGAACTCAAGACTGAGCTTCTCAACAAAAAGGATTTTGTTGATAAAGAAACTTACGATAAACTTTGTAAGAGTTTTACGACTCTTGAAAAACATTGCATCACTTTGGAAGCTGATTCTCAACTTAATCAAGAAATTTTTCAACAAGAAAACAGTGTTTTAAATCAAAATGCTCCAAGTTTTACTCAGTTGTTTGAATTAAGTGAATTGAGAGCTCAGTCTCAAGCAAAAGACACAGTCATTGTCAAGTTGAAAGAGCAAATTAAGTCCTTAAATGGAAATGTGGATGATAGTACAGTCAAAATGGACATGGATGAAATTGAGACTCTTAACATTGAATTGGAACATAGAGTGACAAAACTTGTTGCTGAGAATGAGCATTTGAAACAGACTTATAAGCAACTTTATGACTCGATTAAACCAAAACGTGTTCAATCAAAAGAACAATGTGATGCGTTAATCAAGCAAGTCAATATAAAGTCTGGGGAGATTTCTGATTTAAATGCAAAACTTCAGGAACAAGGTTTGGTCATAGCAGCCCTAAAAAATGAGTTAAGGAAACTTAAAGGAAAAGCGTTAGATAACGAGGATACTGTGACCCACTCTGTTGATCCAAAAGTGTCTAAGGATAATATGGAACCAATCACACCCAAATTGTTGAATAAAAGGACTGCTCACTCCTCGTATATTAAGCATACCCAGGAAGAAGCTTTGGTCCTTAGGGATATAGTCGAACATGTAAAAGCAAATTATCCTCAAGATCCACTTTTAGAGTCTGCCTTTAGGTATACCAAAGTCATTCAGGATTTGCTTTCACACATAAGTAGATCATGCCCTAGCATCAACAATTGTGGTCCTCAATTAATTGAGGTCATACCGAGGAAAAAGGACAAGAAAGTTAGGTTTGCCGAATCACTCACATACATAGAAAACACAAAAACAGACTCGACCTCAAACTTAGTTTCTAACAAGCGTGTGTTGCATTCTACAGGAGTAAGACTTTCTATTAGTGCTAGCGGATCACAGCCTTTAGGCAATACCAAGGCCCATGGGAAGCCGATTAGAACCCATGGGCCGGCCACAATAGGTAGTATATAAGGACCTCTCCTAGCTTTGGAGAGGTAGTTGGTTGTTGGTTGTTCCATATTTTCATTTTCCATCTTAATAAACTTTATCTATTTTCCATCCATTCTCTCTCTAACATCACAACCCACATTTCTCTTTTGTTCTTGGTTTGATCATAAGATTACATGATTTTAGAGAGATGTGGGTTGTGAAGTTAGAGAGAATGGATGGAAAATGGATGAAGTTTATTAAGTATGTTTAATGGAAAATGAAACAATCAACCCCTCTCCAAGGCTAGGAGAGGGCTTATATACTTACATGGATGGCCGGCCCATGGGCTATAATGGGCTTCCCATAGGCCTTGGGCCAGACTAGATTACTTATCTAATCATTACACTAACTACGAGCTAAGACCTGTTACAACTTGGAAGTGACCGACAATTTTTGTGTTTCCAACAATCTCCCCCTAACGGAGGTCACTCTATTTTACAAAACTTTAAGCCTAGCATACTATGCCTTGTATTTTAGTCTTTAGCTCGTCCTTTTGACTTTCTCTTGTGAATATGTTGTAGTGATCATTGATTTCTGGATTGAGCTTGTT
>BQNB010109827.1:0-22676 GCA_026074375.1 Tanacetum coccineum
GACAGAGGAAGCGGAAGCTGCATTCAAACAAATAAAGGAACATATAGCAAAGTTGCCTATGCTCACCGCTCCAGAAGAACAAGATCTACCTGGCAGCATCCAAGGAGGCGGTGAGCGCCGTACTAATGACACAAAGGGAAGCTAGGCAGATGCCAATTTACTTTGTAAGCCGGGCGCTACGGGGCCCGGAAATAAACTACACTGCCATGGAAAAATTAGTATTGGCATTAGTACATACAAGCAAAAGGCTAAGAAGATACTTCCAAGCTCACCCTATCACAGTAATAACAGATCAACCCATTAAAAACATACTGTCAAACCCGGAAGTCGCTAGTCGGATGCAAAAGTGGAGCATACAATTAGGAGAGTTTGGTATACATTATAGGCCAAGAGTATATGTTAGAAATAAAGAAATAATCTACTTGTAGCACTATTATAAAGTGCAGGGACTAGAAGTGCTAAGTTAGGAAAGTTTAATAAGAATAGCTAACCAAGGCTATAAATAGTAATTTATGCCATGGTTAGATGTAACAACTTCATTTAATCAAAAGGCAAGTTAGATAATTCTCTCTCTAAACACACACACTAATTACACCTTGATCTTCACACACTAATCATCAATCAAGATCTATTGGTTAATATGTGGTATCAAGAGCCAATGATTGCGGATTAGTGCTTATTTTAGTGTTTGATTGTGTTTGTGAGATTGAGATTTTGCTTATTTGTGCTTATTTGTGGTATTTTTTTTTGAGCTTATTCGGACATTTTTAAGCTTAATACATTCGGCTTATTTTTTTTAAAACAAAAAGAACTCGGTAGTTTCGACGTCGTCATTGGTATGGATTGGTTATCTAAGTATCATGCTAGAATTATTTGTGACAAGAAAGTCGTCCACATCCCAATTAACGGTGAAACTTTGATCATCCAAGGTGACCAAAGTAAAACACGTACTAAAGTCTCATATAATGTATAATACACTAAAAGTATATATCCCGAGGTTGCCAAGTTTTCATAATCCAAGTAATGAAAAAGAAGTCAGACGAGAAACGACTAGAAGACATACCGGTAGTCAGAGAATTCCTGGAAGTTTTTCCTGAAGATCTACCTGGCCTTCCTCCCATTCGTCAAGTAGAATTTCAAATCGATTTAATTCCAGGAGCGACACCTGTAGCCCGAGCACCTTATAGATTAGCTCCTTCAAAAATGCAGGAACTATCTAACCAACTTCAAGAGTTGGCAAACCGAGGTTTTATTCGACCAAGTACTTTACCTTGGGGAGCTCCTGTCTTATTTGTTAAAAAGAAAGACGGATCTTTCAGAATGTGTATCAATTATCGGGAGTTTAATAAACTTACCATAAAGAATCGTTACCCATTACCCAGGATCGATGACTTATTTGACCAACTTCAAGGTTCGAGTGTCTACTCGAAGATGACTTAAGATCAGGCTATCATCAACTGAGAGTCAAGGATGAAGATATTCCTAAGACTGCTTTCAGAACAAGATACGAACATTATGAATTTCAAGTGATGCCATTTGGTTTAACTAATGCGCCTGCTGTATTCATGGATCTCATGAATCGTGTGTGTAAACCATACTTGGATAAATTTGTGATAGTGTTCATCGATGATATTCTCATCTACTCTCGTAACAAAGAAGAGCACGCAAATCATCTGAGAATAATCCTAGAATTACTCAAGAAAGAGAAGTTGTATGCCAAGTTCTCCAAGTGTGATTTCTGGATTCATATCGTGCAATTTCTTGGACACTTAATTGATAGTCAAGGACTTCATGTTGACCCCGCCAAGATTGAAGCAGTTAAGAATTGGGCATCTCCTACTACACCCACAGAAATACGTCAATTCTTAGGACTTGCCGGCTACTACCGGAGATTCATCGAAGGTTTTTCGAAGATTGCAAAGTCTTTGACTGAATTAACCCAGAAAAACAAGAAGTATATCTGGGGCGAAGATCAAGAGTCGGCTTTCCAATTACTAAAACAGAAGCTTTGTGAAGCTCCAATCTTAGCATTACCAGAAGGAAACGACGATTTTGTTGTTTACTGTGATGCATCCCATCAAGGTCTGGGAGCGGTGTTAATGCAAAGAGAGAAGGTTATTGCATATGCATCCTGACAACTTAAGCCTAATGAAGAAAACTATACCACTCATGATCTCGAATTAGGAGCAGTTGTGTTCGCTCTTAAAATTTAGAGACACTACCTATACGGTACAAAGTGTACTGTGTTCACTGATCATAAAAGTCTTCAGCATATCCTTGATCAGAAAGAGTTGAACATGAGACAACGCCGTTGGTTAGAATTGCACCGGCTATTATTGGAGATTTATCAAAGATTTTTTGAAGATTGCAAAATCTTTAACTAAATTAACCCAAAAAAATAAGAAGTATATCTGGGGCGAAGACCAAGAATCAGCTTTTTAACTGCTAAAACAGAAGCTATGTGAAGCTCCAATCTTAGCATTACCTGTAGGAAATGATGATTTTGTTGTCTACTGTGATGCATCCCATCAAGGTCTGGGAGAAGTGTTAATGCAAAAAGAGAGGGTTATTGCATATGCATCCCTACAACATAAGCCTAATGAAGAAAACTATACCACTCATGATCTCAAATTATGAGCAGTAGTGTTCGCTCTTAAAATCTAGAGTCACTATCTATACGGTACAAAGTGTACAGTTTTCACTGATTACAAAAGCCTTCAACATATTCTTTATAAGAAAGAATTAAACATGAGGCAACACCGTTGGTTAGAATTGCTTGCAGATTATGATTGTGAGATCCGCTATCATCCTGGAAGGCAAATGTCATAGCAGATGCCTTAAGCTGAAAGGAACGAATCAAACCACTCTGAATCAGATCATTAATCATGACCGTTCATCCAAAACTACCATCACAAATTCTCAAAGCTCAAACTGAAGCACTCAAGGAAGAAAACATCAAGGCTGAGAATTTACGAGGAATGGACAAAGCATTTGAAGTACGTCCTGATGGAACTCGTTGTATCAAGAACCGAAGCTGGTTACCACTCTTTGGTAATCTGAGGGACTTGATCATGCATGAATCTCATAAATCAAAATATTCCATTCACCCGGGTTCTGACAAAATGTACCAGGATCTAAAGAAACTCTATTGGTGGCCTAACATGAAGGCAATCATCGCGGAATATGTTGGCAAATGTTTGACATGTTCTAGAGTTAAGGCAGAATGTCAGAAGCCATCCGGCTTACTGGTACAACCAGAGATTCCTATGTGGAAATGGGAAAGAATAACAATGGACTTCGTTACAAAACTTCCCAAAACATCAAACGGACATGACACAATTTGGGTCATTGTCGATCGCCTTACAAAATCCGCACATTTCATACCTACCCGAGAGACAGATAGTATGGAAACCCTTACCAGGTTGTACATCAAAGAAATAGTCTCCCGGCATGGTGTGCCAATATCCATCATCTCGGATCGTGACAGTCATTTCACATCCAGATTCTGGCAATCACTACAAAGTGCCTTGGGTACTCAATTAGACATGAGTACGGCATATCATCCCGAAACCGATGGACAAAGTGAAAGAACCATCCAAACACTCGAAGACATGCTTCGAGCCTGTGTCATAGACTTTGGAAAAGGATGGGAAAGACACTTACCATTGGTGGAATTCTCTTACAATAACAGTTATCATGCCAGTATTAAGGCAACACCGTTTGAAGCACTCTATGGTCGAAAGTGTCTAAAAGTGGCAATCCACCTGTATGCTGGACTGAAGGTTTGAGATGTTCAACCACGTTCTACATAAATAATCCATGAAACCACCGAGAAAATAGTGCAAATTCGACAACGCTTGCAAGCTGCAAGAGACCGGCAAAGAAGTTATGCCAATATAAGATGGAAGCCTTTAGAATTTTAAAAGTCTAAGATCATGATTATATTGAAAAGATATTCACCTTTAAAAAAGGTGTCTTCATTTTGTAAAGAGGCGAGGAAGCTTAACACCTCAGGTACATTAGATACCATTCAGAAATCCTGAACGGATTGGTCCAAGTGCTAATAAAATTGAGCTTCCTTGGGGGGGGGGCGGTGGGGGGGGGGGGGGGGGGGGGGGGGGAAGAGGGGGGTGGGGGGGGGGGGGGGGGGGGAGGAACTCAAAATGTCCATAATACTTCCGACTCTCTCAACTAAATGCTTATCTCCGAATTCCCTTTTCATTCCAATGAAAGAGCTTCGGCTCGATGACAAGCTCAACTTTGTAGAAGAACTAGTGGAGATCATAGATCGAGAAGTCAAGCAAAAGTCGTATTCCTATAGTCAAAGTAAGATGGAACTCCAAAAGAAGACCAGAATTTACATGGGAACGCGAAGATCAAATTCGTGCGAAGTATCCATATCCGTTTTCAAACATCACTCCGGCATCCAACTAAATCTCAGGATAAGATTTCTTTTAAGGGGGGGAGGAGACTATAACAACCCATAATTTTCATCAATGTAATTATCCATCTATTAAATTAGATGCACTGTAATATCCATCTATTATATATACCACCTTTTTACAGGGAAATTTTTGCTTTAGCTCATTATGCAACATAATTATATTAGATGCACTACATATACCACCTTTATACAAGGAAATTTTTTGCTTTATCACATTATGCAACGTAACTTGCATCTCTAAAGTAAACGAGATCACACAACCTCTACCAATGCCATCTATATCTATGTTTACATCATGTAAACATCCTAATATGTCAATTCTATATCTTAATGTAACTTTTACCAAGTACATTATCCATTTAACGTACTTTTCAAAACATTACTTCAAAACAAGCAATATCCATTAACGTTTACATCAAAACCCTAATTATATGTAATGTATACATATAAAATGAATGTACAAGCCTTTAAAGCAAGTGTACAAGTATCAATACACAACATTTGAATATCTTTTCCCTCTTAAATCAAGTTACAACTTTCTAAAGCACAATGTACAAGCTAATCCAATGCCCCCTAAAAAAAACCTACTAGGTCATTTAAGCTCCTAAACCATGTTTATACTTTACACCACTATAGCACAAGGTACAAGTACTTAATGCATGACTCCTAAACCCTAATCTATCCCTAATCTTAACCCTAATCCATGTTTTAAAACCCTAAAACCTAAATGAAACCCTAAAACCCTAATTTCACTTTAAACCTAAAACTAAACCCTAAATCTTAAAACTAAGCCCTAAACCTTAAACCTTAAACCCTAAACCTAAAACTAAACCTTAATCCTTAATCCTAACCCTAATCTTGACACTAAACCCTAATCTAACCCTAATCCACTTTTTAAAACCCTAAACCTTAACCCAAAATAAAATAAACCCGACACCCTTTTTTCTTTCTTTTTACCCATTTTTAAGCAACCAAGCACCTCAAGCACCTTCATGATTCACCTCCTTGTCATCTTAAGCAGCTTACAAGCACCTCTATCACAACCCGTGGCCACCAAGAAAGCCTTGTCACCTCCTTATCCCTTTTCTTTGCCACGGCTAAACCACACACCCCCACCTCTCTTAGCTATAATTCTATCCTACCATGCTCATCATTCTAGCTCCCATGAATCATCTAAGATAGCTTTGACACTAATGAAACATCAAAAACTTGGGCACTAAGCCATTCGAGCCTTATAAATAGCCGAACACTCCATTCATTCAAATCATACCTCAAAAACTTATCACCACTGAAATGGAGTTCTAACTCAGACCAAGAAGGATCAAGTGAAGTCCCTAAGCTCATAACAGAATCCAATAATCAAGAAAAAGAAGCCCTTGAAGTCATTACTAGGCGTACGAACCCGAAAACCCCATTTTGACAAGTAAGCTCAAAATCTTGTTCAATAAGCTTAGAATCTGCATTAGAATGTTCATAATACTCTTAAGATCATATATAAACTCTTGTTTGAAGCCTTGAATCCTCAAACCCATGTGTTTTTTATTAAAACCCTAAAAATGACCCGTTTTGATTTTCTAGCTAACGAATACTTTTTCTAAACTTTTGTTACGTTAGAACATCTTATTTTTTATTATTCTAATAAGCTATAACTTGCAAATATCATTTGGAATCTTAAATAAGTTTGCATGGTTTTTTAGACTTGTTTTGCAAAAGTATTCCATGCTAGGGATATATATGGTAACTTTCTAAAATTTATAACTAAAGGGGTTGAAAATATCTTTATTCCAAAATTATAACTATAAGGACCTATTTTGCCAAGTTCTAAAGTTAAAGGTTTAAATTATATATACTTTATATATAAAGGACTAAACTTGTAAAAGTTTATAAACCAAGGGTATATATTGCCATTTTTGCAAACTTAAAAATATAAAATATAATATTTTTATATAAATTATAAAAATATATATTAATATTATAAAACTTGATTTTATTAAAACCCGACACATTTATCGTTATTGATCATCGATCGACGCATTATAAAACAATTACGTTATATATTTAACGTAATTTATCATCGACTAACTTTTGAAGAAACTTAAAATCTTATCATATCACGTTACTAGGGAGCTTCATGTAAGGAGTTTCATTTGGGTATACGTTTTGACGAGTTTGCTGGATTTACGATTTAAAGTGTCCTGGCTCCTCAAACGTTTACTACATGACCTCTGAATTATGATGGCCCGAACAATGATACAATATTTCCATAAATTAATAAATCAAAGTAATACGTTAAACTTTATAAAGTTTTGAAACATAAACCATCACACTAAGACTTGACATATTACCCTAGGTTGCGTGACGAAGCCGTTACTTTCACTTTATATACTTTTGCCATCAATCAGATTTCCCCTGTTAAGGTGAGTTCATAGCCTCGCATTTTAAATCATCTTCTAATTTTTTCATTTAAACCGTGAGGGGGGATACATGTTATAAACCATGAATACGTGTGTTTTTCCAACAGTATGCTATTAGATATATTATTGCCTTAGTCCTTACTTTTGCCCGTAAGACCCCCACTATCATGAACGTTAATTACTTTTCAGAGTAAGGCAAAATGCTATGAATAGAATCTATTTGGGATTGAGCTTCCCGTGGTTACTGTTAACTTACTTTTTGAGTAAGCGCACTTCATTTGAATCACTATGCGGGTGTTTGGCAAAGACACCCGTTGGGGAAATTTCTTATGATTATTGATTATTTCAAGGTCTCGGTGTCATGACGCTCTAGGGCATTAATACTATTTTTTGTATACATAATTGTCTCATTGCAATTATTACTCTTGGGTTGTATAACAACGTTACCCCTATATTGAACTTGTATTCAATCTATTTAACATATACCTCATGAATTTTTTCACTAAAACCTTTGTGTTTGATTTTTTAGTATGTTTATTACTGTTAACTGAGCATCTTATGGACGGCAGTGCATGGGCACGAAGATGGATAAACTGTTATCATTCAAACTTTATGTTTTCATGTAGATTTTGAGACCTCTGTTTGTAAAAACTCTGATGAAATAATGAATGATAACTTATCTTTTAAAAAACGTCTCTTTTGAGTCGTTTTCTATGATTATGACTGTTGTACTATGAAATAATACCCCAGATTAGCTTCCTCTGCTATATGTCAAAAATGGTGGTGTTATATTTTGCCTACCATTATCTGATACGATATGTATTACTTTTTGAGTATTTTAGCTATGTTTTCCCCCACCCATAAGAAGTCTCGTTGTGGACCATTTCCAAAATGGCTTAAGTGTATGAGGAGCCTCTTGTGGAACCAAAGGAGATAGAGTAGTTGATCGCTTGTTGGATAGTCGTAGTAGGGTTGGACCCGCAGAGTCGGGTGACTCTTGCGAAGGTAAAGTCAAACCCATGCGAGGCCCAGCATAGGTTTATTCCGTCTTTTACCTCGTCACGTTGTTATTGATTAATTATTTCGAATATCTGGTATTTTGGAGGCACTACGAGACTTTTGTTCCTTTATGTCATTTTTAGACTTTATCTTTATATATGTAAGTAGTTATTTGTTGGAGCATCCTTTATGTGTTATGTGGTAGTGATTTAAGTTGTGAAATGTGGTATATGTGCTTATATGTTAGTAATCATTGAGATGTGTAGTCTTGGAAGTGAGTACACGTGTGAAAGGAGGCAATTATAATTATGGCGGCCGACATAATTATAAAGGGAATCACACCGTGGACTTGTGACCATGATGATTGATTTTGTTTGTTTGTTAATTGGTAGTGTGAGGTGTGGGGGCCCCCCCGGGCTAATGTTTGCAATCTTGTTAAGGATGGTTATTGGTTAGGGAATTATTCTATTTACCTAATATAACAAACCTAAAATTTTCTAGGTATTTTCATCAAAGTTTACTATCTATTTACTATGTTAAGTACTTCTTTTTCACGAGAATTAAA
Source organism: Tanacetum coccineum (assembly GCA_026074375.1). Lineage (NCBI taxonomy): Eukaryota > Viridiplantae > Streptophyta > Magnoliopsida > Asterales > Asteraceae > Tanacetum > Tanacetum coccineum. The sequence continues at coordinate 8,423 of BQNB010109827.1, forward strand.
ATTTTCGTTTCTTTCTTTTTCCATTGCGTATCATAGTTTACCATTTCTAATGTAACGAGCTCTCGCAACGAACTATTGCCCTATTTCTATCATATGTTTAAATAATGTATACATTCATAATATGTTATTCAATGTATATTATTCCTCTTTAACATATCGTTATATATTTAATAAAGTTTTTCACGACATATAATCAAAAGACATATACGTTAACGTTTATGGCCTAACCCTATATTTGGTGTAATGGTACACATTTAAAGTGTATGTACAAGTAATCAAAAGGCACATGTACAAGTAATTATAACTTCTCATATGAATATACTTTTTCTTTTAAAATAAGGTACAAGTCCTTTAAAGATAAATGTAAAGTCTTTAAGCATGATATCCAAGATAGTCGTTTTCCTCTATTTTCCTATAAGATTCTTGTACAAATCTTCAAGTACATGTTACAAGAATAAGTCGTGCCACTTCATTTACATTCCATATTCTTTCTCAGTTCATAAGATTTCATGAAATCAACCTTGAAACCTTAATCCTGAAGCTAAATTACTAAACCATGACCCGCTTTCTTGGTTTTTATCCATTTTAAACTAAACCTTAATCAAGATTAAATTGTTAATATTATATACAACATTACATTCCATATTCCATCCTTATTACTCCATTACACACGAAAATTAAAACTAGAAAACCCTAAACCCTAGTTCGAACCCTAAAAGCAACCCGCGACCTCTTTTTACTTGTATTGACCCATTTTAAAACTCACCATGCCAATATAAGCACATCTATGAAGAACCTACTTCCTTATAAGCAGTACACAAGCCCTTGATTTATTTCCATGGCCACATATGAGCTACACTCCTCTTTTTGAAACCACAATCTGTCGCGAAACCACAAGGATGATCCACATCCTTCATGATAGTTTTTAGCTTACATGACTCATTCCTAGAACACCATAGCTCATCCACATCAATTCCATAGCTGACTCTTCAGTCCAAGAACTTGGCCTCAAAGGGTTTCACTTGGCCTCCAGGGGTTTCGAGTATAAAAAGGGGCTCACCCTTCATTTTAATCATCCCCCAAATCTTCTCTCTATAACCCACAATAGTAGCAAATGTTTGCTCAATAAGTTCCTAAGAGGCCCCAAGAACCATATTCAAGAGAAAGAATGATGCTTGAGCCCCGGAAGACGAAAAACTAGGCGTAACGGTACATTTCAACCCATTCGACCCGTTTCATCCATTTTTATTCTCAATGCTCAAACCAGGTTATATAATCTTCTTACCTGATCCCTACATTCTATAATACTTATTATGATATTGCTATGAACTCATGTTATATATTTTTAATCTATATTCTAGGTGCTGTTTTTCCTTTTCTGATCCAAATTTAACCCTTAACCCTAATTTATGTTTTTCTTTAATCTATAAATTTTATAATGCGTTAAATTATTTTATAATCTATCTTTAGATAATGTTAATATTAACAACTTTATGATTCTTGAAGGAATTTTGAAATAAAAACCTTACACATTATTATTTTAAAAAACCCTAATTTGACAGTTTTGATTGCTAGCTTAACGAAATTGTTATTTTTGACTATTCGTTGCGTTTAAACTTCTTATTTTAACTTATATTAATAAGCTATCACCTGCAAATATCATTTGGAATCTTAAAATAAGCTTGCATGGCATTTTGGACTTGTTTTGCAAAAGTATTCCATGCAAGGGGTATATATCGTAACTTTCTGAAACTTATAATAATGGATGAAAAATGTATTTTATCATAAAAAGTTATAACTATAGGGGTCTATTATGTCACTTTCCAAAGTACAAGGTTTACTTTGTACATCTTTTAAACTAGAAGGACCAAACTTGTAAAAGTGAAAACTCCAAGGGTATATTTTGCCATTTTTCATTCTTAAGGGTCTAAAATGTAACATTTTGAAAAAGTGTAGAAATGTGTTCAAAACCTTATAAGACATAACTTTAATTAACGCTTGACGTGCTTATCATTTCCAGTTATTGAGCAAAACGCTTAAAACCGATTATGTTATAACTATTATATAATTCATCATCGATGTGCTTTTAAAAATCCTGTCCCGAATCTATATCGTACCACAATACTAGGGAGCTTCATATTAAGGGGTTTCATCTTGGTATTACGTTCTGACTGAGTTGTTGGGTTTACGATTTAAAGTGCCCTAGCTCCTCAAACGTTTACTGAATGACCTCTGAATTATGATGGCCCGAACGGTGATACAATACTCCATAATAATTCAATCAAAGATATACATTATACTTTATAATGTAAAGCATATTCAATCAAACTAAGACTCGACATATTATCCCAGGTTACGTGACGAAGCTGCTTTCTTTCAATCGATATTCTGAACTTTCCCGCCCGAGTAGATAACATCGTACCACCATACGGACGTCCTTCACTTGATATACTTTTGCCATCAATCAGATTTCCTTATTCTGATAAGGTGAAGTTCATAACCTCGCCTTTACTTATTTACATGTTTTATAAACCCGCGAGGGGGATACATGCTTGTTACAAACTCTTTTACATACTCGTTTATCTTATAACAATGTGATTACTTTTCAAAGACTTAATGAGTTCATAACCTCACATTTCAATCTTTTGAATACTTTATAAACCCGTATAAACCATGAATGCAAGTGTTTTCTGTATGCTATCCAGATATATTATTGCCTAAGTAGCTTCCAGTGCCATTATTTCCATATCATGAACCATTAATTGCTTACGAGTGAGCGCGAATATTGTGAATAGATCTATTGGGGGTGACGACTCCTATTTTTATACCCATGCTTGGGGTAGCCAAACGCACTATATTTGTCCTAATAGGTAACCTTGGCAAGTTACCTTTTCCACGGGGACATTTGTTCCTCAACCAATGTCACTACGGTGATTTTCCCTGTTAACGTATTGGTGTCATGAGCTTAGATGCAATAATAATGTTACCATTTTCCATGATAATTGTATTCGTTGCAATTATTACCATTATGATGACTTGCATTCAACTGTTCTCCATAATAATGTTCTCCATGATGTTGTTGTTTTCTATAATAATACTGTTTTCCATAATAATTGTGCTCGTGCAAATGTTACACTATAATTTGTATTCAAACTATTTACCATAAACCTATGAATTTCACTCACCCATATGTTGATCCTTTTTAGCATGTTTATCTTAGGTAATTGAGCAACTTATGGCATGGAGTGGCATGGACTTGAAGAGGGCCAAAAACCTATTATCATTCATATAGTATGTATCTAGATTTTCGGACCGCCTTGTAAACTATGATTTAATGAATGATAACGTATCTTTTAAAAACGTCTCTTTTTGAGTCGTTTTCTATGATTGTGACTATTGTACTATGAAACTAATACCATAATTTAGCTTTACCTCCGCTGCTATTATTGTAAAAATGGGGGATATACAAGAATGGTATCCAGCGCCATGGTTTATAGAGAACAAATGTTAAAACCTTAACTATAACCACTATTTCTTTTGCCAATAATGTCCTCCGTGCCATACTTTCTTGAATTGGTGAAGGTGCTACTACTTTTTTTCCAATAGTAGGTAAAAATACAAAGTACTAAATATCTATTATATAAATAACTTATGTTATTCACTTTTGGGTTGTTACAGTCATGTCTTAGTCTCCTCACTCTAATATCGTCCCCTCTGATTCCGATATTAAAGATGCTATTCCACCACCCCAAGTTATTATTGCTCTACCATCTATTTTACCACCATCTCCAGTATTATCACTATCACCAATGCTTGATTCTTGAGATTTCTTCCCTTCTGAGAAGATTTCATCACCTAAAGACACTGAAACACCTATATCTTCATCTTCATCAGTAGGATCTTCATCACCGGTTAGGTCAACTACATCATGAAACCCAGAGACGAAACCCTTTGATAAGATTCTAGAAAACTGTAAGCGACAACAGAACTTAAAAACAAACAAGGAAGAACCACCCAGATGGAGTTTACTAGAATTCCAACCACTAAGAGTAGAATAAAGGACACTTGTCAAATTTTACTAGGTAAATTATATAAAACAATTAATTTATACCAGTGGTATTCCATTATACCCGCGTTGTTTTATCATCAAATACCAATTTATAAAATCAAGATTGTCTATCCTATAGTATGATGACTCCTATCTTTATCCGAAATTACTATAATTCTCTTACCATCCGATTTTCTCAAATCTTTGTACTTATAAACACTAAGCCTCCTATTGAATCACTCATTCCATTATTTCCGTATCTATCTCTCAAAGTCTTAAATTCAAAAATTTTATGTTGTATCCTGCAATATCAAAGAATGATCACAAGTCTTTTTATTCTCATACCTTAAATCTGTGGTATGACTATATCATTTTATGGATTCTCATTCTGTGTTGTCTTGTATATGTTGATAAATTCCTCCCAAGAGAACATCAACATCTGTAGCACCAGCTATGACTCAAGCTGCCATCCGGCAACTAATTACTGATGGTATTGCTGCCGCCCTAGAAGCACAAGCTGCTGCCATGGCAAATGCCGACAATCCCAATAGGAACACTGGACCAAGAGAAATTCCTGTAGCAAAAAGAGGAAACTACAAAGAATTCATAAGCTGTCACTACTTCAATGATATGGAAGGAGCTGTTGAACTCATTTGCTGGTTTGAACGGACTGAATCAGTATTTTCTCATAGTAATTGTGCTGAGGAAAACAGAGTGACATTTGCTATTGGTACCCTGACCGACGGTGCCTTGTCCTGGTGGAATGCATACGCCCAACCTATCGGAATAAAACAAGCTAATAGGATCACCTAGACTGAATTGAAAAGGCTCTTGACCAATAAGTATTGCCCTCGAACTGAAGTCAAGAAAATGGAAGATGAATTTTACAACTTGGTTGTGAAAAGAGATGATCTCAAGACTTACGTTAAAATATTCCAAGAATTAGCAATCTTATGTCCAAACATGGTGCCAAATTATGAGAAACTTATGGAAGCTTTCATCGGGGGACTGCCCCAAAGCATTAAAGGAAACATTACTGCTTCAAAACCTCAAACTTTGGAGGAAGCTGTCAACATAGCCCAGAGGCTAATGGATCAGATACTAAAGCGTAATTCTGTGCAAGAAACCGATGATCATAAAAGAAAGTTTAAGGATAAAAGAAATACCAACAACGAAAACAACAACTACCCTAATAATCGTTACAATAACAAATACCCCAATGATCATAACAACAATAACCAATCCAACAATCGCAACAACCACGACTACCAAGATAACCGCAACAATAACAATCGCAACAATGATCATCACCAACAACAAAATGGAAGGCAGGAAACCTTCAAGGCTAATGGTAACCGTGGATATAATGGATCTCATCCCCTCTGTAGGAAGTGTACACTGCATCACACATGACCTTATACTGTCAGATGTCAGAATTGTAACAAAGTAGGCCATCAGACTAGAAACTATAGAAACTAAGAACTTCTATTTCCAAATATCAGTCTATCACCTAATCAAATCTCGGGATGAGATTTCTGTAAGGTTGGGGGACTATAACAACCCATAATTTTCTAGTATTTCATCAATGTAATATCTATTTACTATGTTAAGTACTACTTTTTCACGAGAATAAAATTTTCGTTTCATTCTATTCCATTACGTATCATAGTTTACATTTCTAAAGTAAACGAGCTCTCGCAACGACCTATGCCTATTTCTATCTATGTTTACATCATGTAAACATCATAATATGTTAATTCAATAATCTGTTATCCTCTATAACATATATGTTATCTATTTAATAAAGTTTTCACGACATTGTAATCAAATGAACATAAACCGTTAACGTTTATGCCTAAACCCTAATTTTGTGTAATGTACACATTTAAAGTGAATGTACAAGTAATCAAAGCACATGTACAAGTAATATAACATCTCATCTGAATATACTTTTCTTTTAAAATAAGGTATAAGTCCTTTAAAGCATAATGTATAAGTCATTAATGCACGATATGCAAAATAGCCATTTAACCTCTATTTTCCTAAAGAATCTTGTACAATCTATCAAGTACAAGTTACAAGAAAGTCATGCATTTACAATCCATAATCTTTCTTATTTCATAAGATTTCATGAAATCAAACCTAGAAACCTTAACCTGAGCTAAATACTAAACCGTGACCCGTTTCTTGGTTTTTATCCATTTTAAACCTAAACCATTAATCAAGATAAATTTTAAATACATAATATACAACATTACATTCCATATTTCATCCTTATTACTCCATTACACACAAAAATTAAAACTAGAAAACCCTAAACCCTAGTTCGAACCCTAAAAGCAACCCGCGACCTCTTTTTACTTGTATTGACCCATTTTAAAACTCAACCATGCAAATAAGCACCTCTATGATGCACATACTTCCTTACTAAGCAGCACACAAGTAACTTGATTCATTTCCATGGCCATAAATGAGCTACATCTCCTCTTTTTGCACCACATCAGCCGTGACTCCACAAGGATGATCCACATCCTTCATGATAGTTTTTAGCTTACATGACTCATTCCTTAGTACACCCTAGCTCCTCCACCTTCCAAGACTTAGGGCCTTTAAAGTTTCTTGGCCTCACAGGGATTTCGAGATAAAAAGGGACATCCAACCCTTCATTTCAACTCATCCCCCACATCTTCTCTCTATAACCCACAATAGCAGCAAATCTCTACTCAAGAAGTTCCTAAGAGGTCCCAAGAATAATAATCAAGAGAAATATTGAAGCCTTGAAGCCCCCGAAGAAGAAGAAACTAGGCGTAACGAGATAACAAATTTCGACCCATACGACCCGTTTTCCTCCAATTTCGATTCTCAAAGCTCAAACCCATGTTATATAATCTTCATACCTGCTCTTGCATTCATATAATACTCATATGATCATGCATGAACTAATGTTAAAGCTTTTAATCTAAAATTCTAGGCGTTTTTCCATTTTGATCCAAAACCGAACCCATAAACCCTAATTCTATGTTTTTCTTTATTCTAAATGTTATAATGGTAAAATATTATTATAATCTATCTTAGATAATGTTAATTTAACAACTTTATTGATACTTGAAGGAATTTGAATTAAAAACCTACGCGTTTTCGTTTAAAAACCCTAATTCGACCCGTTTTGATTTCCGACTTAACGAATCGTTATTTTGAACTTTTGTTACGTTAAAACTTCTTATTTTAACTTTTATTAATAAGCTATCACCTGCAAATATCATTTGGAATCTTAAAATAAGCTTGCATGACGTTTTGGACTTGTTTTGCAAAAGTATTCCATGCAAGGGGTATATATCGTAACTTTCTGAAACTTATAACTAAAAGGACTGAAAATGTCATTTTATCAAAGTTATAACTATAGGGGTCTATTATGTCACTTTCCAAAGTACAAGGTTTACTTTGTACATCTTTTAAACATAAAGATCAACTTGTTAAAGTGAAAACTCCAAGGGTATATTTGCCATTTTTTCATGTCCTAAGGGTCTAAAATGTAACATTTTGAAAAAGTGTAAAAATGTGTTTAAAACCTTATAAGAAATAACTTTAATTAACGCTTGACGTGATTATCATTTCCAGTTATTGAGCAAAACACTTAAAACCGATTATGTTATAACTATTATATAATTCATCATCGATATGCTTTTAAAAATCCTGTCCCGAATCTATATCGTATCACAATACTAGGGAGCTTCATATTAAGGGGTTTCATCTTGGTATTACGTTATGACTGAGTTGCTGGGTTTACGATTTAAAGTGCCCTGACTCCTCAAACGTTTACTGAATGACTTCTTAATTATGATGGTCCGAAAGGTGATACAATACTCCATAATAATTCAATCAAAGATATACATTATACTTTATAATGTAAAACATATTTAATGTAAAACATACTTTATAATGACTAAGCTGCTTTCTTTCAATCGATATTCTAAACTTTCTCGCTCGAGTAGATAACATCGTACCACCATACGGATGTCCTTCACTTGATATACTTTTACCATTAATTAGATTTTCCTTATCTGATAAGGTAAGTTCAAACCTCGCCATTACTTATTTACATGTTTTAATAAACCCGCTGAGGGGATACATCTTATTTACCAAACTATTTTTTTACATACTCGTTATCTTATAACAATGTGGATTACTTTCCAAAGACTTACATGATTTCATAACCTCACATTACAATTCTTTGAATGACTTATATAAACCCTAAAACCATGAATCTAAGTTTTTCTGTATGCTATCAAGATATATTTTTGCCCTAAGTAGCTTCAGATGCCATTATTTCCCATAATCATGAACCATTACATGCTTACGAGTGAGGCGTGAATATATGAATAATCTGATAGTGGTGACCGACTCCCGTTTGAATAACCATTCATATAGGTAGCCAAACGTACTATATTATGGACCTAAGGGTAACCTTGGTAAGACCTTTTCACGGGACATTTGGCCCTCAAACCAAGGCACTACAGGTGAATTTCCCGTTAACGTATTGTGTCAATCAGCTTAGATGCAATACTAATGTTACCAATTTTTCCATGAAATTTGAATATTCGTTGCCAATTATTTATTACCATTATGAATGACTTGCATTAACTGTTCTCCAAATAATGTTTGTTCTCCATGATTATGTTGTTTTCTTAATAATACCTTTTTTCCATAATAATTGTGCTCTGTCAAATATGACCAATAATTTGAATTCAAACTATTTACCATAACCTATGAATATCACATCAACCTTTGTGTTTGACTTTTTAAGCATGTTTACTCAGGGTAATTGGAGAAACTTATGACATGGAGTGGTACAGACTTAAAGATGGCTAAAACCTGTTATCATTCATATTTTATGTTTCTAGATTTTAAGACATGCCTTTGTAAAACCCCGATTTTAATAAATGATAATGTATCTTTTAAAAACCTGTCCTTTTGCGACGTTATCTATGATTGTACTGTTGACTATAAAGTAATACCCCAGATTAGCTTCTGCTGCTATATTTTAAAAATGGGGGTGTTACACCTAATGTGCGGATGTGGTATAGATAGTTTTGTAGATAGTAAGTTTTCCTTCTATCTAACGTTTTCGGATACATATTAGTACTACTATTACTATTATTGAGGTTGCTCGTTTGCTCGATTATTCGTTCAGTTTCCTAACTCTAAGTGTAGAATCCCTTTATCGTACTTTGTTGTAAGGAGGTCCTATCTTCCTATTCGACGTCTTGATGTATATTGGTAGTTTGGATCTGCTGCTTTTGGTTATTAGTGCATTTCACTGGTTTTCCTATAAGTTGACTTCTCGTAGGAAAATATCAAAATTCCTTTAAAGCATTATTATGTTTGTGAACAATTTATATGATATTTACCCTTTGGTTGATAGTGCTCTGGTTTTTCGTAACCCGTTTGCGACGTGTTAGTATCGATGCTTTTAGGTTTGCTCTGTTGATCGTTATTTCGGATAAGACCTTAAGTTTTCTTTTGGATCCGTAACGTCTTGCATAAGTTTCTCTTGTACGAGTTCATTTGATTTTATTCTGAGTATATGGTTTTTGGTGTTTTCTTTCATTTTTAAACAACAGAATGGTGTTAGAGTATGTACGGTGTTTTAAAATCCCTTTGGTATTGTGGTGTCCTTTGTTTGAGTAACATATAGTATAATTGATGTCGAATTATTAAAAAAACCATTTGAAGAATATTTTGTCGATGTTTAAAATGATCGTTGTGAATAGAACATGTTTAAGTGGCCTATACAATTAAGTTATGAAAATTGTCGTGTGGTTATTAAATTCTTAATTTTATTATGAAAATTAGGTTTAAAATGATTCATGATAGTAAGATGCAATACACCATTAGATAACTATCTTTAGATTTTTATAACAACCTTGATTAAAATGAATTTTACAAAAATTAGACTTCAGACATTTTTTTTAAAATGATTTTAATATTTAAAACAACTTTCTTTATTTTAAATTGATTTTTTATAAAAACATTATTTAATTGGTTCTTTCGAGTAAAGTCGATTGTTGGTAATAATAATATTTGTCTTCGTATTTAATACGTTTCTGGTGCGTAATGATTTTCATTATGTGTTTCTTTTGTCGTGGTACGCCTATTGATTTTTTTTTTGTGTTTTCACTCGATACATATATGCATCCTTTCTTTCAAAGGATTCTTATGTCATTTGATCCACGTCTATTTGCATATGTGGAATCCTCCATATGTATTCTAGCCGTGATTCGATATTCGTTCGTTATCCTATTCGATAGTTCATAATCCTTAGAATTTGTTGATACTGTCGGGTCGTGGAAGCTTTGGTGTGATTGTGGGAATGGGCTGATTGTCCAAGAATAAGGTCGTGATAGTATGTCATGAAAAGGTGGTTAGTACATCCGTAGGAAGTGATGAGATACTATCTGTTCAAGGTGAACGACTAAGATCGCGAAAACCTTATTGAACACGAAGGTAGATGAACCGAAAGTGGGTCATACTTCCATCGTACGAGATTTTGTTGATATATTCTGAAAGACTTGTCGATGACCACCGCAACGACAAGTTGAGTTCCGCATAGATTTAGTTCTTGGAGCGACGCCAGTCGCGAAGTCTCCATATCGTCTAGAACCCTTGGAAATGCAAGAATTGTCTGAACAACTTCAAGAGTTGCAAGACAAAGGTTTCATACGACCTAGTCATTCTACGTGGGGAGCACATGTGTTATTCATGAAGAAGAGGATGGTTCTTTTCGCATGTGTATTGATCGTAGGGAGTTAAACAAATTAACTGTTAAAAAAAACCGTTATCTACTCCTTAGAATTGTTGACTTGTTTGATTAGTTACGAGGAGCGTGTCCTTTCTTAAAGATAGATTTTCGTTCAGGTTATCACCAGCTCCTAGTACATGAGGACGATATTCCAAAAACCGCGTTTCGAACAAGGTATGGACATTTCGAGTTTACCGTTATGCCCTTCGGATTAACCAATGCACCGGCGGTCTTTATGGATTTGATGAACCGAGTTTGTAAACCATATTTAGATAAGTTTTTTATTGTATTCATCGATGACATCTTGATCTACTCAAAGACTAAGGAAGATCATGAAGTGCATTTGAGGTTAGTTTTGGAATTATTGAGGAAGGAGAAGTTGTATGCTAAATTCTCCAAGTGTGAGTTCTGGTTGCAAGTACATTTCCTTGGTCACGTAGTTAATCAGAGTGGTATTCACGTAGACCCAGGTAAGATAGAGGCAGTAAAGAATTGGAAAGCTCCTACGACATCATCGAAGATTTGATCGTTTTTGAGGTTGGCAAGTTACTCCCGTCGTTTCATCGCGAATTTCTCCAAGATTGCTAAACCTCTTACCTCATTGAATCAGAAGAACCAAAAGTATGTGTGGGGTGTGGAACAAGAAGAGGCTTTTCAAACTTTGAAAAATAATTTGTGTGATGCGCCGATATTGTCACTTCGAGATGGAGTTGAATATTTTGTAGTTTATTGTGATGCTTTGAATCAGGGATTAGGTTGTGTGCTTATGCAAAGAAATAAGGTAATTGCTTATGCGTCAAGGCAGTTAAAAATCCATAAGAAGAATTATACAACACACGATCTAGAGTTGGGAGCGGTGGTGTTTTCTCTAAAAACCTAGACATTATTTGTATGGTACGAAAAGTGTCATTCACACGGATCATAAAAGTATCCAACACATATTTGATCAGAAGGAGTTGAATATACGTCAAAGGAGGTGGATCAAATTATTTAGTGATTATGAGTGTGAAATTTGCTATCATTCGGGTAAAGCGAATGTGGTGGCTGATGCATTGAGTAGGAAGGAACGGGTGAACCCATAATCATGTACTGCAATGTGCTATGAGACAATTCGAATATGGGAGTAAAATGAAGTGATACTAGCAGCTCAGGTGAGGTGTCATCGAATCAGGAAAGTCTGTGCTGAAAAGGTTACATGGTTTAGATCAGCAGATGGAAAGGAAAGGAGATGGAAGTTTGTACTTTATGGATCGAATATGGGTTCCGTTAGTAGGAGGTGTGAGAATAGTAATTATGGATGAGGCTCATAAGTCCATGTATTCTGTACATCCTAGATCGGATAAGATGTACTATGACCTTCGAGATATGTACTGGTGGCCGAGAATGAAGAGGGATATTGCTACTTATGTTAGCGAATGTTTAACTTGTGCAAAGGTGAAGGTTGAGCATCAAAGGCCTTTGAGCTTATTACAACAACCAGAGATACCAGAATGGAAGTGGGGAAACATCACCATGGACTTCATTACAAAGTTACCTAGAACAAGGAGTGGGCATGATGCGATATGGGTTGTAGTTGATAGATTGACCAAATCAGCACATTTTCTGGCAATACGTGAAGATTATAGTATGGAGAAATTAGTGAGGTTGTACACCGATGAAATTGTCGCGCGTCATGGAGTGCCTGTGTCGATTATTTATGATCGTGATGCACGGTTTACATCACGTCTCTGGCAAACATTTCAGAAAGCCTTAGGAACGCGATTGGATATGATCACGGCTTATCACCCTCAGACAGATGGTCATAGTGAGCGTATAATTCAGACGTTGGAGGATATGTTAAGGGCGTGTGTGATAGACTTTGGTGGCAGTTGGGATGTCCACCTACAGTTAGCTGAATTCTCTTATAATAACAGTTATCACACTAGCATTCGGTGTGCTCCGTTCGAAGCATTATATGGAAGAAAATGTAGGTCACCCGTATTATGGGTTGAAATTAGGGAAGGTAGTTTGATTGGACCCGAATTGGTACAAGAAACGACTGATAAAGTAGTGGTTATAAAAGAGAAGCTCAAAGCGGCGAGAGATCGTTAAAAGAGCTATGCTGACAACAGGCGCAAACCGTTGGAATTTAAGGTTGGAGATCGTGTGATGCTAAAGGTGTCGCCTTGGAAGGGCATGGTTCATTTTGGGAAGAAGGGTAAGATAGCCCCGAGGTATGTAGGGCCATTTGAGATTCTTGAAAGGATCGGTCCTATAGCATATCGGTTAAGATTGTCCAAGGAATTGAGGGGTGTACATGACACATTTCACGTGTCAAACCTAAAGAAGTGTTTGGCGGATGCTTGCCTGAATGTGCCATTAGATGAGATTAAGGTTGACAAAACTCTTTGTTTTGTTGAGGAACCTATAGAGATTATGGACCGTGAAATTAAGTGTTTAAAACGTAGTAAGATATCACTTGTGAAGGTTCAATAGAATCCAAGGCGTGGTCCTGAGTTTACTTGGGAGCACGAAGATTATATGAAGTCTAAGTATCCTCAGTTGTTTGTTGATCGTGCTGATGAATCGGCTAGTTAAATCTCAGGATGAGATTTCCTAAAGGAGGGGATACTATGACAACCATGATTTGAGTAGGTTAGTTTATACCTTTAGAAATGGCAAAGTGTCCATTTTGTATGTTTCTTGCGTACTATGTGTTCATTATGTAGGTTGAAGTGGTTTACGTATGTGCATGATGTCATTTTAGAGGTAAATGATTATCTTATTTTGTGTGCATATGAGTTTGGTGTTAAGTATTCCATTTGTTCACGTGTGGTGATAATGGAAATGAAAGACGTGTTGCATGCATTGCTATGTCAATTCTTGGTTTTTAAGAGTTAAGCGTTTATGAGAAGTGTAAGTTATTGGAAAGGAAGCATGTGAGTGAAATATAGAAGTTTGTAGCAAACTTTCTAAAACTAGAAAGTGGTTTGGTGAAATGAAAGTTATATTTAGAAAGTTTAGTAAGTAGCGTTTAAGTAAAAAGTTTTAATCAAACTAGTTTAGTTTTTATAAAAACTTAAGGTAATGTAAGTAATTATGTAATAAATAAAATTTAAAAAATAAAAATAAATGTATGTATATGTAGAAATCGGCCCAAGAAAGGAAAAAAAGAGATTTTGGGCCTTATCTTAGGAGTTGGGCTATGATTAGTATTTTAGTTAGTTGGATAAGGGATCCTTAAACTCTATGAACGACATAACTCAGCCCCCATAACCCTTATTTGTGTCGACCCATCCCTAAGAACAAGGAGGAACCAATATTTTGATCCAAGAACCCTCAAGATTGGTTGTTAGGTGCTAGAAATCAAGGTAAGTGTGTTTAATCTTAGTTAATTAATGTATTCATGTAACCCTAATTATGATGGA
>BQNB010109829.1:0-20374 GCA_026074375.1 Tanacetum coccineum
TGTTAATCATTTGGAATGGATTGAGGATGGTTTTGTCACCTTTCATTGGACGGTATTTAGGTTCTATTCTAGTATGAAACAAGGCATCACGAATCAAGGACAGTTCTTCGTGAGGAGGAGGGTAAATGTTTGGATGAGGGTCACTATATCTAATGATGGATGAGATGGGCCACTCGGAAGTGTACACACACACCCCTTCGCTCGGAATTTTGAGAATCCGAGCAAAGTTCTCGAGAGTGAGAATGGTTTCGACATTGTCGATGACGAAAGCAATGGAAATAGTTCCGTTGAGGTTACGAATGATACAGACACTTTTGTAGAATTGTAGAACGAAGATGGGGCAAATTTGTTCGTCAAGATCAAGGACACAGTCAAAACCGATTGCCGCAAAGGTGTTGCAAAGATTTTGTTCATTTTCGAGAAAGTCAGGTTTGATGACACGACCCTCACGAAAGTGACGGAACACAAGAGACTTGTAGGCCTCCTTTTCATGACCGGTAAAACCTCAGGTTCGATGGTACATGGGAATGTAGTGAGCGGTGTCATGATGATCAACGTACGTAAATTTTGGCATGATGCACGTAAAAAAATAACGAGAAAACTAAGCGAAAGTACATTTACTTCTAAATAGCCAAAGTTTCTGAAAATAAGTTTTTAGTGATAATTATGGGTTAATTAGTTTTTACGGTTATTATTAACAATTTAATTACTTTAACCCTTTTTCCCTTCTTTTGATAGAACAATGTGCATGGATCGGATTCTTAACAAGGACTAAGATGCAATTCCTAACTAGTGTTATCCTAGATGCAAGACATTTGTTTTAAAGATCAATACAAACGTATCCCCAAAAAAATATTAGGTTAAAGTTTAATTAATGAACAAATTACACATATAATTAGAACTTACAATAGAATGAATCAAATGGGTTGAAAGGCGAAGGATTTGAGAGATTGTTGGATATAGTTTTTAGGTCGTCAATGGCGGTTTTTAGGAAGTGGTTTTTGAAACAGTAAGTTGATAAAAAAAGAAACAAGACTTTTTGTTTTGCTAGTTCGCCGGTTCTGTCGGTGCTGTTTTACAACAGAACTGGCTTGGATTCCCAATGGCATCGGTGAGGGTTTATTTTGAAAATATATGATTATTAAAAAATCTATATTATTATTTTTTTTACTATTTGAATCTTTTTTTTGTATTTATTTTTATAAAAGAGGATTTTTAGGGTTGATATTTAAACGCGGTATTGACAATATATATATATATATATGTATATATATATATATATATATATATATGTATATATATATATGTATATATATATATGTATATATATATATATATATATATATATATATATATATATATATATATACATATTATTCTTTAGCTCGATAAAAGGATAAACAAAGAAAATGCAAATTGAAACAAACGCATAATGCAAATAAAGATTATATATATTTAGATTCAATGTACAATGCGATACATAGAATGGGAAATACACTAGTAATATAGAAAGCTAAAATGAAGAACACGTCTCCATGTGAGAACTGGATCATAGGATATACGAGCATCGGGAGAGAGATGATAATGATGATCAGGACGGGGCTTAGAATTTCCAAGAGTGCTTCCATGAGGTAACCAGTGAGTATTTGTGAGAGAGGGAAATGAAGGAGAGTTTGATTTTTGAAATGAAAAGATAGATAAAGGAGGAGAGTGATGTGTGATTTTTATATTTGACAGGATGAGCCGTTGGGGTTTGTATAGGAAGGTATGAAAGAGGTTTTGAATTTTGAATAAATGGATTTAATACCCAAAATTTTGTGTCAAGACATCGTATTTTTAGATGAGACACGGATTTGAAATACAGAATGCAAGAGTATGCTATACCCGAGAAAATTTTTTATTTAAAAAGAACATATGTAATGTTAAATGCACACCATTCACGACACATTATCACGAAGAGTAATTAGGAAGAAAGAAATCGTGTACCTTATTAACGATTGAAGATCTCGAAGCGAAAACGAATTAATTTTTTTTACGACATCTCTTAGGTTAATATACATATAGAATTTTAAAAGGTTTTGAGTTTATTTAGTTTGGTCTTTAGAGGAGAAAGATAGTATGTTTGAAGCCAAATTAATTTTAAAAGATAAGTTAGTTTAAAGTAAAAAAGAAAAAAATTGGAAATTTGAGTTTTAGTTTGGCCTCAAGAAAAAAAATTAATATGGAGAGTCTGATTTTGAGGCTCAACTGGTTTTATAATAAAAATGTAACTTAGCCCAAAATAAGAGATAGCAAAAAAAATTCTTTTTTTAAGAAAAAAGAACTTGATCAGTTCGCCGGTTTTGTTGTTTTACCTTAGCCGATGCTCTCGACAAATAGAATCGGTGGAACCGGCTTATTAGGCCAGCTCAATTTAGTGTTTTTGATTCGCAAGGATTCCATGTACCTTCAAAGAGATTTTAAGGAGAGTAATAGATCTAATGGAAATAGCTTCTAATTTTCAAAAGGATCGTTTCGAAAAGATTTTAAAATACATTTTATTTTAAAAGCTTTAATAACCTCGCTCTGATACCAATTGTAGAAAACTAGAAATGAGGGTTGAATAGTTTTACCAATTAAATTCCCCCAGTTTTTGATTTCCTTATTTTAAATCTAAGACCGACGAATTAATTTATATGAATACTAAAAATGTGATAAGTAATAAGGAGTAAATAGTAAAGGATATGTGACAAAGTATTTATAGTGGTTCAGCTACAAGGTCACCTACCTTGCCATACTCCACTCCCTGAGTAATCTACTCGAGAGTTTGAATACACTAGTCACCAAAACTCCTTCATGTGGCGGAGAAGCCTTACAACATTGCTTACCTGTTTATTCGGTGTTGAGCTAAACATCGGGTTCTACAAAGAAGAACCATGCCTCACATATACTTACACCTTTTAATGATACTAACCTAGGTATCATGTTTCAACAAAATGAAACATAATATATCAATGTGTTTGCCCTTTACTAGGTACCAAACATTTACACCATTCACAAGTTACACCAAACTTTATATACAACACTTAGTGATATGACTTGGATCTATTTGATTACAATAAATGAGAAGTAATGTTCTTGAGATTAGTAGCTTGATACATGAATGATGAGAGATACTTGCTCTAAGTAAACTCAGGAGCTTGATCTTCAAAGTGTACATGTCGGTAGAACATCTTCTATTAAAAGATCTACAAAAACACTAAAAGGAAAGAACCATGTTCAAAGATCAGTGGTTAGCTGAATATTAGAGTGAGAAACTATGTAAAAATCCATGACTAAACCTAGTGAAATAAGTTGGTATTTATAGGCATGAAAGTTACTATAGTCTGGTTCTGCCGGTTCTGTTGATGAATGAAACCGGTAGCCAAAATCAATGGAACCGGCCTACAGTAACCAAATGCGAATTTTATTTTGCAAAATCTTAGAAGATCATGGGTAATCTTGCTAGATTATGTTTATATTGGTAAGAGAGAAAAATCTATTTATAGTTTTAAAATATTTGAAGATTTTTATAAAGTTTATTTAATAAAGTGGCTAAATATGGAAAATATACATTTTTATTCTAAAAATATGCTTGTGTGAAAAGGATTATTATGAGAGAGAAGTATGTTAGAGGAGTTAGAAAACTATTGGTTTAGGACTTGTGAGTTTTGTTGTTTACTTTTGATAGGTTTATGTTTTGTCATTAACAAAACAAAGAAAGATTGTAAAATATAAATAAACATTTTTACGGTTTATTTGTATTAACAAAAAGTTTTAATCAAATCTACGAGATTGATTATGAAGAAATGTTCTCACCCGTTGCTAACATTAGAGCTATTAGGATTCTTATAGCTATAGTAGTGTTCTATGACTATGAGATATGATAAATGGATGTCAAAATTGTTTTCCTAAGTGGTTATCTTGATGAAGATATTTATATTGTGCAACCTGAAGGTTTTATTGATCATATATATCCCAGAAAAGTATGCAAGCTTCAAAAATTCATTTATAGTCTTAAGCAAGCATTAAGAAGCTGAAATAAGAGATTTTATGAGGAAATCAAAAAGTTTGGTTTTGCTCAAAATCTTGATGATCCATGTGTATATCAAAAGGCTAGCGGGAGTAATGTTACATTCCTCATCTTATATGTTGTTGATATAATTATCATGGGAAATCACATTCCAAGTTTACAAAGTGTAAAGTCATATCTTGGAAAGTGTTTCGCCATGAAAGATTTGGGGGAAGCGGCATTTATTCTTGAAATCAAGATCTATCGAGATAGAACTAAGCGATTAATTAGACTAAGTCAAAGTACTTACATGGATTAAATCTTGAAAAGGTTTAAGATAAAAAAGTCCAAACGTGGTAATATCCCCATGCAAGAAAGATTTAACTTGAATAATACACAAGGTGCTTCAACACCTGACGAGGTGAAGCGGATGCAAATTGTACCTTATGCTTCAGCAGTGGGATCCATTATCTACGCGGTTAGATGCACTAGACCTGATGTTGCGTTCGCACAAAATATAACAAGCCGTTTTCAACAGAATCTGGGAGAACTACACTAGACTATTATGAAAACCATTCTTAAGTATTTAAGAAATACTAAAGATATGTTCTTGGTTTATGGTGGAAATCCTGAAGCTGAACTTCGAGTTGATTGCAATTGCAATGCTGGATTTGAGACCGATAGAGATGACATAAAATCTCAAACAGGATGCGTCTTCATTTTGAATGGAGGCGCAGTAGAGTGGAAAAGCTTCAAACAAATTACTACTGTAATGTCCGCTACAGAAGCTGAATACATAGCTTCTTCAGAAGCAACAATGGAAGCTGTTTGGATTAAGAAGTTTATTTCAGGGCTTGGTATTGTACCAATAATAAACAAACCGATTAAGATGTTTGCGATAATTTAGCTGCACTTCCTATTGCCAGCGAACCGAGGGTTCAGAGGGGCGCCAGACACTACCATAGAAGATACTATTACGTTCAAGAGTGCATCGTATTGGGTGAAATTAATCTTCTTAAAGTTCACATAGATGAAAATCTAGCACATCCGTTTAC
This sequence comes from Tanacetum coccineum, assembly GCA_026074375.1. NCBI lineage: Eukaryota > Viridiplantae > Streptophyta > Magnoliopsida > Asterales > Asteraceae > Tanacetum > Tanacetum coccineum. The sequence goes on from BQNB010109829.1 coordinate 5,086, forward strand.
GAAGGCTTTACCGAAAGAAAAGATTACTCAACATTCTAGGAGCATGGGACTTCGTATAACTAGTAGTTTCATGTAGATCTGTGTTTAGTATTTGGATAAGGGATGTTAACACAATTTTATTAATGATAATAATACTTGGTATGTTGGTTATATTTAATATAAATTGTGTTTTATATTTGCATGTTTAATCCGTGAATAATATTTATTATTCTAAATCAATCCATTTTCGATCAACAATATGAGAATATTGTTGAATTAAGACAAATCTAAGTGATTGGTGATAATTTTGGATATTAAATGATGTGTCCGCCAAACTCACATGATAATCATAAGATGAATATCAGACTTCCCTAACTAACAATATTATCACTTTATGGATCGACGTCATTAAGGGAATCTTGTAAGTGATTTCGTTTACTAAATCTTAAGACTGGAGATGCAAGTAGGTCTTGCATGTGTGGATAATCCTTCTTGATATAGTTTAATATATCCTAAATAAGGTAGCTAATAAGAACTATTTTTAGAAGTGATTGTAAAGCATGTGACTTGACACTTGTAGTCAATAAAGAATTTGTTCCTTCAATAGTTGAAGAATGATGTCACTAGGCCCCTCATAGGGTTAATCAGATGTATGTGTGGCCGCACCCAAAAATTCATGTAGATACGTCTCAATGATTTTTGGTAATCTTGATTAATTACATATACGAGAAACAGAATCGTTAATTAATGGAATGACTTAGATTCATATCCATTTTTAATGCGGTATCGGAAACAAAGGGATTGTAAATACATAAATCATTTATCCGTGACTTTGTGAAACCACACTCGGGTATTCCTGGGAGCATTAGCGTGTTGCTAGATGCTTACCAATGTTACTATATTATTTGATACATGTCCAAGTGAGAGCTGTAGGAATATGTACACGATAAATTATATATGTCTGAGAATTTTATTCAAGCATATGGGGACGCACGCATTAATACGTAAAACAATTATATTAAATATATTAAACGTAATATATTTATTGATAAAGCTTAACGAGCGTTAAATATTAATATATATTTAATGGGAAGTTTTATTAGTCGTTAATAGTTAAACAAAGGACTTATATGCAATTATGGAGAAAATGAAAGCGTGGAAATTTTTTCCTTTTTGCCTTAGTCAATTTGTTTCCTAATCTCCATGAGAATGTGGAATTGCCTAACTTGCAAGCCAAGTTTAGGTGGCTATAAAAGGAGGCTTAATGTAACATCTCGTATTTTACGGTCAATATCAAATCTAGAATCCATTCCTATTTTTGTCTTGAATGAAAAAAAATTAAGTTTTATTTGTTAGCCGATTTGGTGAAAATCGTCATTTTTAATTATTTGCGTGTCGTGCTTCGGATATTTATCCGTTAAGCGTCTTAAGAGATCAGAATTTCAAAATTTCGCTCCAGAAGTCAATTTATTTTTATTTTAGTATTTTATGATTTTTCTTGCGTTTTGCTGAAACTGTGTGGTGGAGTTAATTAAATGAATGCATTTGATTCGTTTTCCTGTTTAGAGTGTTTTTTGAGGTTTTACAGTGCTTTTCCTCCGAGAAGTTTTTCCCAGCGTAGCGAAAAAAATTGTCACGCAGCGCGTACCAGCACGGCAGTTTATATAAGTGTAGAGATTTGTGAGGTTGGTAATGTGTTAATGGGTTTATTTATTTAATAAATTCATAATATTGAAATAACGTCGATTTAAATTGTAAATCGTGAGTGTGAGATTTGAAAGTTATTAGAAAAACAGTTGTTTTCATGAATTTCGGTAAAAGACTGTAACAGTCGTAAAAAGGTGAAATTTTAGGTGAATATAAGTTTCCAAGCTATATTTTGTGATTTGAAGTGTTTTTAAATGAATGAGCAAGGTTCGGTTAAGTTTTGTCAAAAATTCATGTTTTCGGTTCGGAGTCAGTCGATAACGGCTCAAAATGGATTTTTGTAGCTATTTAAGGTGATAAGTGTCGTATGAATAATCCAGGTTTATGGAAAAATGATTTTGAACGCAATGAAAATGATAACTAAGTTTGGGTGACGTTTTAAATAGATGAAAAATTTTAAGTGATCAAGACACAAAAAGGAAGACCCGAGACCCTCCTAGGATCCATTTTTAGTTAGAAAAGAACAAGGAGAGACAAGATTGTTATTTTTAAGCTAGCATGTCCTCTTTAGTACCCATATTCCACCACCTTATCCCATTTTCACATACATGCATCATTTTGAAAATCAAAACACAAAAACTCTCTCTCTTTTCTCTCTATATCCGGCCGAACCATAAAGGAGAAGAAAAACAAAAGTCTTGAAGATTTTGCCAAGAACACGGGTTAAGATTTATTATTGGGTTGATAACTAATAGTTTCGGGTTGTAGAAACAAGGTTTTAGTCTTTCACGCGCGTCTCGATCGAACCAATCTCATCAAACAAGTAAGTTTTTATAAAACTTTGAATTTAAGTTGTACTTTCATGATTATGGTGATGTCTAGACGCTAGTTGTACAAGTTGATCGCCAAAAAGATCGAAACTTGAAATCAAAAATGAAAAAAAGGGTGTTTATGTGTCGGCTTAAAAAGAAAAGGAAGAAAAGGTTTTTGAGTTTAAATAATATGGTTGTTGTGGTAATTTTTCGTTTTATAAAAATGCTTATAAGAGCTTATTTGGAAGTTTTGCTTATTCTGTAAGTTAGGATATAGCTTATTTGGGATTAAATGATTTTGGTATGGGTTTTTTTGTTGGACTAGCCCATCAAGGGTGCGTCCGGTTTGTTTTGAGCCCAACTAGGGTGCATTTGGTTGGTCACGGCCCAACAAGGGTCCGTTTGGTTGGTTTTGGCCCAACGTGGGTTCGTTTGGTTTTGGTTTGGGTGTCAATTTAGGCTCGACCCAATTGACTTTGGCTTATTTCGCGTTATTTGAATTTGGCTTTATATTAAGCTTATAGCTACTGGATTTTGGCCTTATTCATATTTAGCTTATTTTTATATCGGCTTAAGTGAGCTTATATATATTCGGCGTAATAAAGTATATGCTATTGTTGGGTTACCGCTTATATATATATATATATATATATATATATATATATATATATATATATATATATATATATATATATATATATATATATAGATAATAGTATAAGCTTATAGCTTATTGATTCGGCTTAATGGGCTTAAGGCTCATTGGGTTTGATTTGTATTTTGGGTATATAAAAAGAAGTATGGAATAAGTTTTGCTATCGGGCTAAGTATTTTAGACCATGATGGAGCATATGACCCAATATCAAATAAATAAGTTTGTGGACTTGTAAATGAACTAAAGAGAGTTGTCTTGGACTAAGAGAAGGAATTTGTTAGACTTGTCAATTGTGAAGAGGTTATTTTAGCACGGTTTAATAAATCATGTCAATGGTATTGATATTGTGTTTGTCGTAAAAACGTCGGATTTGTGAAAATTATTTTGGATAAAGGTTTAATACCTTGGAAAAGTCATAAAGACGTGCAGGTCATGCCGAATTTTTGAAAGGATTATATACTTAGAGTTTTGCTAAAAAGAGATAAAATTTTCATTGCTTTAACAATAAATAGTTATTTAACTTAAAATTTTAATACAATACGAAAGATGAAATTTCCTAAAAAATTTCTTAATAATTTACTATTTATAACTGTTGTGTCGATTTTAATAGAGGAAATGGAAGGGAGACTCTTATGGAGACATTAAGTGTTAAGTAAAAGCTTTGGACAAATCTAATGTACGAAACATGTACCCCTGTTTAGCCCGATAAAAAGAACAAAAATAGAATAATAAAATATTATTATTTATTTAAATTATCAAGTATTCATGTACATATATATTTAAATATATATGTCGTATCGACTACGGAAATATGGATTATTTATCTTTGGCTTTTGAGCTCTTGCTCATTCTTTTTTGTCAGTTTTTCGCGGAGTATTTTGGTTGAATGTGTCGTTTAGAAATTTGGGGTGTTAAGGTTTGTTGTATTGGTGTCACACTTTGCCCAAGTGTTTTTGAGTCGTTTTCGCGTAATTACCACACAACCATAATACGAGGTAAAGTTTTGATAACGAGATAAAGTCTTGGTAACAAGATGACGGTTTTTGTAATGAGTTAACGGTATGAGATAACGAGATTGGAATGATATGAATTTGGAATGGAATTTTGGGATGAAAATGAGGATTTGCGTGAGTTAAGGTGAACACTTGTACAATAAGATAAGTTTAATACGAGTATTGATATCTGAGTATATATATTAGGGTCGTTGTCGGGTACATTCTGCGCTTGTGTAGAAGATTTATTGTGCCAGCTTTATTTGAGATTGTTTGATTGCTTGATTCTGATTGAAGTGAGTTCCGTAGCCCCAGTATTTACATGATTTTCCCATTGGTGGAAAATGATACTCAAAATTGCTTTTAAAATGTTTGGAATTGATCTGTGCGAAATGTGGTTTCTGTTTTTTGGACAAGTTTAATTGCTTATGACTGCCTATGTGAATATTATGTTGATGCATGATTGTTATGATCGATTGGTAAGCCTACTAGTGTTTGTGAGATATTAGATCGGATGTGTATGCCTAACCCTGTATTTGTGTGATTAATTGAGCAAATGGTACGCCTACCTCAGTTTTGTGGGTGGTCCTGCCCTAATTTAGTGCTCCACGTCTGGTAGTCCATTTAGTGCGAATTGACATATGGTTATGGATTAGCGGTGATGTTAAGGTTGTTTGCATATATTCACTGTCATATAGCACTATTGTCTACTATTGATATATTGGCACAGCTCTTGGGTTTAAGGTCAAACCTACGAGCTCACTAACATTATTGTTGACGTTTTTTAGTATCATTTTTAGGTGTGTCAAATCAAAGGTATGTGATTGGTATTGGAAGAGAAAAGATGTAAACCAAAGGGACTAGGTAGAGATGGATGTGGTTTTGATTTATGTTAAGATTTTAACTTGTAAAGTTCTGTAAAACTTCAGTTTTATGAATGTAAATCTATTAAGTGTAGATCTCTATCTTTTGCTTGAAAAATGGTATCATCGCATCCCGTGTTTGGCTCCATTGACGGGGTGTGACAGATTGGTATCAGAGTCAAGTTTATAGAGAATGCCGGTTTTTATAAAATAAAAGCGCAACTATAACCAGAAAGTAAAGTCTATTTTAGTAAAACCTCGAACATGGCGAAAGTTAAATAACCTGAGCAGTTTCATGTAATATTCCTAAACTACGCATAGCCTGATCAACTATGTTTAATTCAGGAAGGACTATGAAATGATGGGGTTAGTTTTCTAAAGTTATGTTAGGGGAGGGAAGGGATGTGTGAGTAATGTGACCACCTGAAAATGATAGGATGTAAAGTGATAAGAACACTTCTATGTTGAGATGAGATTGGTTGATTTAGGATGTCATGCTACCTTAGTAGTAGTGTGCGATGCCTAGAGAGTGTAAGTAAAATCGTCGCGGGTAGCGATGATATGATGTTTTGATGTGGCCAAGCGTCCTTAGTGTAGATGCTGTTTCTTAAGAAATTTTGAAGATAGATCGCAGTAAGCGACGTGATTTGGGAATGTGCTTTGATGGATTATGTGTTTTATGTGGTGACACAGTCTGCCTATTCCGGTATCAACTGGTTTGGTGACTGTTTGTTCGTCATTTTTCCCATTAAATTTAATATAGGATATAAAGGAATATATATATATGTAAATATACCGGTAAACAACGTCTAATTTCAAACGTTTATGAAATTTGTATATGTAATCAATAATGATGGTTGATATTTGGATAAAATATTTATACTTATACCTTTTAACCGTGTTATCACAGTAATTCCTACCCCAGTGTTTCTTGACTCCCATAAAGATTCCACCCAGGCTGATGGAGCTCAGAGGCACCAGAGTGCCCGTGCCACTTTCTTGAGGATCCCTATGGAGCCATTAGGCAGCCTTGATCTGATGGACGACTCTGAGTCCGAGCCTTTCGAGGAATCCATTGATACTGAGACACTGAGTCACCCCTCGCTATAGCACCACCTATACCACTATCTAAGAGTACCAACCCCCACCCGATTTTGTTCCGTATCACTTGCAAGGACCCGCACGTATTGGTTTGTGCGCATTCCACATACGATGTCATCGGGCCTCTCTACGGGTATGGCAGTGGCAGCTATGTCTGAGTCTGTGTTTCATAAGAGGTTTCGGTCCTCTTAGGAGAGTTCGCCATCTTGACGCCACCAAGACCTCCTTGTGGAAGCGTATGCGTGTACGTCCGAGTTAGTAGAGGATAGTGAGGAAGAGGATGATGAGGAGGATGAGGAGATAGTGGAGAGTATGGACTCTGACAGTGTAAGTGAGGACGTAGAGGACGACGGTCCTACTGCAGAGGATGAGGATCTTGCTGCAGAGGATGAGGATCCTGCTGTGGAGGATGAGGGTCTTACTACGGGGGTCGAGGGCCCCAGTATGGATAATGAGGGCTATGGTTTAGTTGATGAGAGTCGTGGTATAGACGACGAGGGTCATAGGTAAGAGTTTGACTTGGTTTAGAGGAGGAGGAGGAGGCTGTACCTGAGGGTCAACGGGCAACTCTGGTTGTAAGGACGACTATGAGGGTGCCTTAAGGACTTGGGTATGAAGCGTTGAGGCATCGTGAGTTAGCATTAGAGAAGGGTGGTGTATACAGTACGTTTAAAGTAGGACGGTTTCTGGATCACAACAGAGTACCGAGAGACTTAAGAGGGTGTCATCATTAGACAAAGCCCACACATACCACAATGGACAGACCCGGAGGAACGGTAAAATATTTATATTGATATTCTATTTACCCACCACCAGCACCACATGTACAGACACCACCTTCACCCGAGTGGACATCTGGTTCACTTCTCATTTCTCCATCACCATCTGATGATCCATCACCCATTTCATCACCTATGATACCTTTGACTAACCATCTCCTTTAGATACACCAGCTGTAGTTGAGACTAAGGGATTTCTGACTAAGCTGGGAGCTCAAGTTCAGATACAGGAGGGTTTGATTAGTGATACATGCATACGATAAGGAGTTATCGCCTGCTCTATTTGAGAGGTACGATAGAGACATACGAGAGTTATTCACTAGGTCGGGGGCGGTTAAAAAGGAGACTTTCTCCCAAAGGTATCGGTTTAGGAGTTTGGAGTACGAGCATGAGTGAGTCGCAGTAAAATTCGGAGCGATATGCGGCCATGTTTACCCTTGAGGCTTGGGCATTTCAGACGATGCCGCAGAAGAGCCCCAGTGGCATGCCATCATAATGTGCAGGAATAGAACAAGATTTACGGTTACAACTCGTGCTAAGGAGAAGACGTACACTACATAAGAAGGAAAATAAGTAAGCTAATAAAAGAATCCAGGATAGAGTTGCTGAGGTTGTTGTTGACGGTATGAAGAGAGGGAAGGAGCCCAGAGGAGGTGCGTAGGATATATGTGGTTTGGGTTAGCAGTTATGTATATATATATCATTAAACCGGGTAGTATCGGTTAGTAACGGTTATGATTTGGAAAGTTTTTTTTTTGCAATGATGGTTATGGTGGATCACTCTAGTTACTAGGTGATTTGTATTTAAGCCGTTTTGTATTAATGAAGGAAATTTTGTTCGATCTTCATGGATAGCAGTATTTTGTGTTGTTTCGTGTTAGTTTGAGAGCGTAATTTTCCTCGGGAGTTAAGTGCATTGTGGAGCGTTTGTTGCGTCGTGTAGAGCGGATACCCACACCATTATTAGGTGGTGTGCGTGCGATGTATTATTGTATTCTGGTAAAGCTTGAAATGATTATGCGACATTGATATATACCATCTGTATGAGATATTATAGGAAGGTATTAGACCGTGGATGGTCGCAGAAAGTATTGGAAAGAGTTACTGTGATCAGTTTGGAAACCTGATCATACGTTTGACTGTGTGAGTTTTTGAGAGGTAATTTGACCTACCTGAGTGAGGTGAGAATTAAGACACCTGTTGAGTAGGATTGATTTGGAATAGTTTAAAGTGTGTGACGATGTGGTATAGAGCCGAGATGGTTGACCATGCAAGGTTTGTTGTGTGTGCAAAAGTCTAACTTGTGATTGTGTATCGGCATCGGATTCTAATGTGTAAGTATTGGTATAGTAAGAGTGTGAGACGTGTTTGTGTAGGACTATAACCCCGTGGTTTAGTCCCGTTGGTTGGATAATTAGAAAGATTTGGCAATGCCAATTCTGATAGAGTTGCCATCACGTCGAGGACGGGATCATATCCTGACACCCGACTGAGGCAGTGAGACCTAAAATGGAGAAATTGTAAAGCTAAGATGTAATATGAGAAATTATCATGAAGTTTTGAGAGGCATATATGAAATGATCGTAAAGAAAAGTATAGGACTGCACGTGGAAAGACTCGTCTTTAGGGATCGTAAGAAACCTCGTTTGAAAAGACTAAACCTTAGTGATTGATGTGATCCTTTGATGAATGGAATTTCCTGTTAATGACGTGAGTTGATGATTTGAGATTGAATTTCGGGGCGAAATTCCTTTAGGGGGTGAGACTGTGATAACCGGTAATATTTTTCAGGGCTAAGTATTATAAAATATTATAGTTTTGTATGTTGGATTCTTTCGATCTTTCAGTTTTCCTGATGAAAGCTGAAAAGTTGACTTCTGTTGTCTATTTTTGCGTATAAGCGATTTCGGTTTAATCGGGAATTTGATGAAGTGTGGAGCATTTAAATTGAATTAATTAGAATTCGGATTCCTGTTTTAGAGTGGTTTTGAGGTTTTCAGTGCTTTTCGGGAAGTTTTCCCGCGTTTAGTGAAAAATCGTCACGCAGCGCGTACCGGCACGGCAATTTATTTAAGTGTAGAGATTTATGAAGTTGGTAATGTGTTAATGGGTTTATTTATTTAATAAATTCATAATATTTAAATAACGCGATTAAAATTGGAAAATCGTGAGTTGAAGATTTGAAAGTTATTCAAGAAAAACATTGTTTCGTGAATTTTCGGTAAAATAAGTAACCGTCCTAAAAAGGTGAAATTTTAGTGAATAAAGTTTCCAACAAGCTATATTAATGTTGATTTAGAAGTGTTTAAAAATGAATGAGCAAGGTTCGGTTGAGTTTTGTCAAAAATTCATGTTTTCGGTCCGGAGTCAGTCGATAACGGCTCAAAATGGATTTTTGTAGTTATTTAAGGTGATAAGTGTCGTATGAATAATCCAGGTTTATGGAAAAATGATTTTGAACGCAATGAAAATGATAACTAAGTTTGGGTGGTGTCAAAAATAGTACTTTAACACTTTTTAATATACTAACTTATTGTTCTAAATCAAATATTGTGGTATAAATGTTTTAGAAAAATAATAATAATGAACATAAAAATATAAAATGAACATAACACATAAACCAAACACCCTTTATTCAATTGATGTGCTCCTACTAAACTAAAAACCAAACACTCCTTATTTAAATTATACCCACAACTATTAAATTAAAAATTAAAAATAAAATTTTAACCGGCCCAAACACCCTCCTTGGAACCATCGACATATTTTTTTTATATATATATGTGTGTTCTCCTTTTTCCTGCATCCTAAAAACACAATTATATTCACATACCAAAAACAAAATCTGTGTCTCTCTCCCTGGTTGTGTCGAACCATACAAAGTCACCACCAAAACATCACCAAAAAAATTATCCAATCACTTCTAATCATTCCTACATTACTCCTATACTAATCCCTATCAATCTTTACAAGAAAAATCAACATGCAAGGGTTTTGTTAAAAATCTTGATTTTGTTAGTTTCTTTGGTTTTTGGGTGAAGAATAAGCTTTGAGGGTTTGAAGATTAGTGTTGTTGCAAGATTTGGGTAATTAAAAAGCTAGAGTTTGTTTAACTGAGGGTCTTGTTTGGTTCGGCTAGGACATGGAACAATGAGAAAGTTTGTGTTTTGATTGTTTTTTTGCTTCTACTCATTATTGTGAGCCTCCTAAAACTCTTTTTGATATTATTTTCTTATGTTTATGCATACATTTTATTTTCATACTTTAGAATCCATGTGGTTGTGTGCTAGAATGATTTTGGGATGGATTTGATTGATTGAAAGTGGTTAGATGACGGAGATAGGTTAGTATAGGTGCGTTGTGAAGTTGTTGTGATGAGAAAATGGCGTTTGGATGAGTTTCGGAATGGGTCGTTTAATGCGGAAAATTTAAAAGCTATTTATGGGTGTCATAAAAATGTTTAAACTGATTTTTGACTTAAGAATATGTTAGAGCTTGTTTTTATGTACGTTTTGATATATGGCCCGTCCCGTTACTCTCAAAAACGAAGTTTTTATGGTCAAAAGAAGTCTAGAAAATGTTTCGCTAAATTTCTGCACTATTTTGAAAATATTAGTTTGCTGTCAGATTCGAAAAGGGCATTTTTGTCATTTTCTGTCGATTTTTGAGTCTCGGGCAAAACTAAAAAGTTTTTTAAAATGCCGTTTTACCTTTTAGCAAGGATAACTAAGGCTGAAAACGTGTGTTAACGTGTTGAAAAGCTTAGAATTAGTTACTACATTTTAGTTTAAAAAAATAAAGTTTCTGCGGAAACATGAAGCGGTATTTTGGTCATTTTCTGTTGGGTTTTGGGTCTCGGCTAAAACTAAAAAGTTGTCTGAAACGTCTTTTTACATCAAACTGCTTAATAGTCCGAGTCGTGAAAATGTGATTTAGCGGGTCGTTTTGGACAGGTCAGATTTAAAAAAATGTATAATAAAAAGTCAAACTTGACGAAATTCTTTTAATGGTCAATTAATGTTATGGAGAATAATTAGGCGAAAAATATACTAACTAAAACTGAATTTGCAACTAATAAGTTAGTCTTTCACTTTTGTTCGCATCTAGATGTCTTAATCTTTATAATGAGTCAAAATGGGTAATTTTCATTAAAATTACATATTAGTCGGAATGGGTTAAAATGAAGTTAAACCTAAGGTGGATCATTTTAGTGGGTACAAATAAGTAAGTTTGGCGTACTCATGGATTCTACGATATAAGATTTCATATATGTCGGAATATATATATTTTACATATATATTTTACATACTTATGCATTTTATGCATTTTTCTTACAAATATATTCTTATACGCGCACCATTATTATAGGTCGCGGGTGAGACGTTGTCGCCGTTCTCTCCTTGTTGAATTTCTCGTTCGATACTTCATTGGTTCTAGGCGAGTTCATAGCCTCACCCTTTCTCTTTTAATGGTTTTTATAAACTGTTTTCGGGGTGAGAATACATGCTTGTTTTACCAAGCAAACTTACTGATTTCTACTACTTAAGCGTTACATGACTACTTTTTTTTACTAAAGCTTTTACATGCTTACTATATGACTTTTAATACATGGTTGATTACTTATGAACTTACTAAAGCTTGATTTGCTTACTACATGATTTGAGACCATTGAATATCTATATATGAAACCATAAGTTTTGAACACATTATTTGTTTTAAATGTGGACACAAGTATTTAAAAACTGTATGCTATACCTGATAGTAATGGCTGATATTATTGCCTAAGTGCCGCTACTGCCACTTAAATCCCCTGTTTATCATGAACAGTTAATTTCTATTGTAGTGAACGTGAATGTTGTGGATAGATCTATTGGGATTGGCAATCCCCGTCTGGGCTGTGGTTTCTAGATAATCATTGACGCATTTAACATTTGAGGTATTCTTTGGGGTGTTTGGCAGAATACCCTACATTTTTGGGGCAGACATTTTGCATTGATTGCATTACCAGTTAAGGTTCGGTGTCATGAGCTTAGTACAATAATAGTTGTTTCGACATACGAATATGTTTCATTGTCGCCTCATTACTTAAATTTTGTGACCAACTACTGAACATTACTTGATTTATTGAATCACTACTTGGATTTCGGAAATAATACTTTGAAATGTTGTAACGCTGCTTTTCTTACCGAAATATTACTTTAATTATTTCAATACTTCTTTTACTTAAACCTATGAATTCACCAACATTATTGTTGACGTTTTTGCATGTATTTTGTCAGGTTATTATTTTGCTAGCTAAGCATTGGGAGCATTCGAGACGCGCGGATATATATATATATATATATATATATAAACCTAATGTTATGAAGTAGCACCCCAAGTGGTAACTAATAAGTGAGTCTTTTAATGGTCAATTAACGTTAAAATAAAAAGTCAAATATGTTATGAAGTAGCACCCCAAGTGGTATTCCGCTGCATTGTGATTTTTGAGGGTGTTATACTTAAGGCGATTAGTTTTCTCATAACTTGAAAATCAATAAACCTAAAAGTCTCTCCTGTCTCTCCATCCTAGCTCGTTCGATCGAACCAAACACCCCTAAGGGTTTCGGTTTGCGATCGACCCAAACAACCCTCAAAGGGTTTTCGTGCTTATTGATTCAAGAGTCGAAATTGCTTTATCACTACTAGTACTAGCATGCTTAATTGTTGCTAAAGAACGTATTGTGTGTGTTGAAGTTGAGAGATCTTACTTTAGATCTTTGGTGGTTTTTGCGTGGTTACTAGTTTTATACACACGCGTATATTCAAGAACGGTGTTCGTTAATTGCTAAAGGTACACACTTCTTGAACCTTTGTTAATTACATATTCTATACGTGACTTATTTATTCCGCTGCGAACTCGTGTTAATAAGTAGTTTATTAGATCATAAAACCCAACAAAGGCAAAGTTACCCGAAGGTGAGAGCCATGGTATGGCATTGTCTGTTGCTGTGAGGGACGAGCCAACTCGTACTGAACCATTTGGTGGTTGTGCTACAACTGAAAATGGCATGAAAATGGCTATGATAAAATATAGGACCCTGGCCATTGCAAATTTCTCTAATGATGTGCAATATGAAAAGCATTAAAATTTTAAAAAATATATATATAATGGTCACTGTTTTGAAGTAGATTAAAGGACTTTTCAAGTCAACAAAGTCTTTGTGACAAGCAAATATTTCATTTCTGCTAGAAATTTCGAGGCAAATGTCTAAATGACCATTTCAACATGTAGTTAGGGTCCGTTTGGTTTGAGGATTTTGGAGAAAAGGATTGGGTTTAGTGATCATACAAATCTAGGATTCTACAAAAAATAGGTACTGTGAGATGTTTTTAATGCTAGGGCCCATTATTTTGCCCGATTGATTTCTACACCACAAGTTTCCCTTTATTTTCTTTAATATTTAGCTAATCTATTTTTCTATTAATATTTTTACTCAAATTATTAAAAAACATATATAAATTTATATAATTTCTCTATCCTAAACCCATATCAAATCTAAATCCTAAACCTAATTCAAATCCTATTCTAAATCCACTTATAAACCAAACGGGCCCTTAGTATGAAGAAAGTATTTAAATGACCATTTCAATTCAAGAAATACTCTCTTTATCTTATTTTTATTGTTCACGTTTTCTTTTTTGGATATCCTAATTTAATTGTCCACTACTAAAAATAGATAGGGAAATTCGATCAAGTTTACTATATTATCTTTATTTGAAATTATTATTACAAACTTTAAAAAAGACTTAAATTAATTAACTAAGGGTAAAACTGTCATTCTGTCAAAAAGTAAAAAAGAAAAAATAGTAATAAATGCACTTTTCTTGAACTGTGTGTTTTTTGTCGGGAGAGTAGTTAATATGAAAAAGTCTTCATTTCCAAATCAATTTTTCCAATCAAAGTCACTATCATCTAGCCATCAATTCATCAAAGACGTAGGAGATACGTAATAAAGTATAAAAGAAGGGAAGTGATATTGCCACGGAGCTTTTTACTCCATTCACAGAAATTTGTTATGAATTGACAGTTATACCCCCTTGATAATACCTGATATCACTTTAGCCAGTTGCTTCGCCCAAGTTGTTGTTCTTGTCCTCGTTTCCACCAAATCTGTTCTAGCCTTCTTTTCCACTTTTAGAGGTGGTTACTTCATCTCTCGACATCACTTCCATCGGAGCACACATTGACTACGGTATCTTCTTCCCTATATTCACGTGACCCATTTCCACCATGTTTGGCTCACCTCGAGTCACAGTGGCGGAACCAGGAAATTCAATTGTGGGGGGCAAAAAAAAAAATTTGATAATAACAACAAAATATGCCAAAAATAACTAGGATCGAAATGATAAATTGAGTATTGTTACTTAGAGATGAATTATTTATAAGGCTTTATGAATGATTTATAAGATTTAGAGTGTTGAATGTTGGGTTTTGATGTGTAAATGGGGGGCAATTTGAGTTTTGGGCGGGGGGCACTTTAAAAAAATGTTCGATATTGAACAAAAAATACACTAAAATTTCATCTCGTTAGTCTAGCCATGGGGGGCACCGCCCCCCCATACGTTGGGCATGCATCCGCCCCTGTTTATAGGTGATCGTTTAGTTGAAATTTAATAATAGATGTCATAGCTTAGATTTCGATGTTGATTTACTCATATACACATAGATTGACTCAAGATTTTGCAATAGGTGTTTGCACAATTTTTTTTACGATTATAAATACTAAAGTTGCAATATAAAATGTTAATTTAGTTAAACTCGGAAGTTGCTTGTATCATATAATGTAAACAGTAAACTAAACTTTTCGTAATAAATTAATGGGCACCTCTAGTTGAGCTACAAAACTAAGAAACCATTTACATGTAAGCGATATGTCATTGCATTTCATTATCATGTTGTAAAAGTATCAGATAGTTATAAATTTGAGTATGAATTTTGTATCTATAAATATAATGTCCAATTATGTCTAATTTGCATGTTTTGATCACATATATTACGTAGTTGAATTCGCTAACCACTTAGAGCATTATATATCTAATGAACTTCAACAAAAAAAAAAACTCTTCAGCATTTTCTTTAGTACTTCAATTTTCTATCATAATATTTATATCTTTTGTATAGGGTAAGTATCAAAATATAATATTGATTCATACAATAACTAAAACTAAAACTGACTAATTTATACTTGAAAACTTAATAGTAAAGTAACACTTTCAAAAGGCAATACATTTATGATTTCCAAAAAAAAAAAAAGAATAGTTTTGCAACTGCTTCCGACTCTTTGTTTGTAAAATGTAAGCCAAAATGGTATGCATAAAACGTTCTCATGAGGAACGTTGATCCCTCCATTGTTGTCTCGACATGCCTCGTGCTTCTTGTTTCGTCATTTTTCGTAATGCAAATCTTCAATTACGATTT
>BQNB010109830.1:0-22675 GCA_026074375.1 Tanacetum coccineum
CAGTATTCCATTTTCATAGCCCAGACCTCATACTCATCCTTCTTCAAATAAGGAAACTTTGCATTGTTGTTAGAGATAGTGGTAATGATTTGAGGTTGAATGTTTCGTTGTTGTTGAGGAATGGTGGCTTCACTATAAACGCTAGCATCATCGCTTTCATTGTCAGATCCTGCCATTTTAAAGGTGTAGAGAGTTGTTTAGTTATGAGGTTTATAAGGATATTAGATCTAGGAATATTCTTCTTATGAGAGACTCTCAACAAGCTCTGATACCACTTGCTGGATCCCACTCTAGATAGATTTTTACTGCCTGTTAAGGATGGTGATTAACCTATGTAATCACAAGTTAATCACAAGAGAGACTCTTGATTAAGAAAGCTAATGTCTATGTGGAATATAGACACAACTAATAAGAAGAATAGGACTAATAAAACTAAAAGATCCTTCTATGGATTTCTATTAATTAACAAGGAGAAATTTGTTTTTTGGATCTCTCCATTTCCCTAAGCCGTAGGTTCTCTTTATAGTGGAGAAACCCTAATCAGCATTTACTAAAAACGTGTGAGATTGATATGCATGAATATCTTCCTTATTTAGCTCATGCATATCCTCATCTCTAACTAACTAAAATCTTATCCTGGAATAACTATTTGACTCTACCAGGACTAAGTATTCTACTAGTAGGAACTAAACTTAGCCTACCAGGACTAACTATGATAATAACCTTACTAGCAAGAACTACATACCTGCTAGTAGGAACTACTACTCTACCAGTAGGAACTACATACCTACTAGTAGAAACTAAGTATTACAAATATTCCTAACATGATGTAGTTATTGGCATAGATTAGTTGTCATACCACCGAGCTGTCACAGATTGTTACCAAAAGATTGTTCATATTCCTCTTCCGAAAGGCGAGATTCTTGAAGTCCAAGGCGAGAGGCCGAAAAAGGATCCTGGATCACTTGCGTATATCAAGGCTGATGAAAAGAAGCTTGATGACATTCGGGTTGTCCGAGACTTCCCTGAGGTATTTCCAGATGATCTGTCAGGTTTACCTCCTGTGCGAGAGATAGAATTCCGCATCGATTTGATTCCAGGCGCGTCGCCAGTTGTTAAATCACCATACCGATTAGCTCCGTCAGAGATGTTAGAGTTGTTGAACCGGCTAAAAGAGCTTCAAGAGAAGGGCTTCATTCGACCCAGTCATTCTCCATGGGGAGCACCCGTGCTTTTTGTCAAGAAAAAAGATGGTACGATGAGAATGTGTATTGACTATAGGGAATTAAATAAGTTGACTATAAAAAAACCGCTATCCTCTCCCCAGAATTGATGACTTGTTTGACCAATTACAAAGTGTGTGTTGTTTCTCCAAGATAGATCTTCGTTCAGAATATCATCAGTTAAGAGTTCGAGAGGAAGATATACCGAAGACCCCATTTAGGACCCGATATGGGCATTTTAAATTCACAGTCATGCCGTTTGGGCTGACAAACGCACCAGCAATATTTATGGACTTAATGAACCGTGTCTGCAAGCCGTATTTGGACAAATTCGTGATTGTGTTCATTGACGACATCTTAATCTACTCAAAGTCAGAAGAAGAGCATAAAGTCCACCTGAAGACGATTCTAGACTTACTCAAGAAGGAGAAGTTATATGCCAAATTTTCAAAGTGCAAATTTTTGTTGAAAGAAGTCCAGTTCCTAGGACATGTGGTCAACCGTGACGGTATTCACGTGGATCCTAGCAAGGTTGAGTCGGTCAAGAACTGGAAGACCCCTGAATTGTCAACTGAAATCCGTTCATTTCTAGGATTGACAGGTTATTACCGAAGGTTTATTAAGAATTTCTCCAAGATTGCCAAGCCCCTCACCCTGTTGACTCAAAAGAATAAGACATATGTGTGGGGCGATAAGCAAGATGAAGCTTTCCGCATTCTGAAGGAGAAGCTATGTAATGCTCCAGTGCTCGAACACCAATGCCGATTACTTTACCACTCCACTTTGAGTTGGAACATTCTTCCTATGCTTTTGATCGTATACGTTGTTTCGTAATCTATTGTTTGATATTGTGTTTTTGTGCCGGCGATACTTAAGTAGGATGATTTATAATCATCTTATTGAAATGAATTAGGACGCTTCTTCATTTGAATAAGGAAATTATAAATTACCGAACCATAAGTTTATAAATTCTTACTTACAAGGATTGGGACGCCTCTTTTTGTAAGTGACAAATTATAAATGAGTGGGCTTATGTTATCCGACATGGCGTGTGTTCGTCCGTATGAATCATTCCTTGGGCTATGAATTTCTTTCGACTCGTGCTTTGTTATATGGATTTTTTTTCCCGAATGTGTATCGACCGCCGCGAACTCGATAATCTAATAGTAACAAATCATTAACCACTTTCAAGAATTGACGACTTGTTAAATTCTTCGTTCTAATGGCTTCTCATGACATTTGATCCATTCACTCATATCCATTGCATATATTCTATGCTTTGACCTTTGTTCATTCAAACTTTCGTTGGAAACCTCGACGATGACCTAGGTATATCCACTCATCTAATCACTAGTAAACCAAGGACGAATAAAACAAATTGAGCACCGGGACGGCGCTCTCTTAAGGTGGGTAGACTATAACAACTGTCAATTTTCGGAACACATTTAAATAATAAATTACATTTATTATTACATGTTTGTCGTTTATAAAATTTATTTTTAAGCTGACTTATCAAAACAACCCACTAGATCACGTTTTCATTATTCGGACTCTAAAGCAATTTGATATAAAACGACATTCCTGACAACTTTTTAGTTTTGACCGAGACCCAGAAACAGTCAGAAGGTGACTGAAATGCCCTCGCAAGATTTAGAAACGAGAAAATAATTAAATAGATTTAATTAACACTTTTTATTAAATAAAAATATTTATAAAATATTATCAAGTAAATACTCATTTTTATCAGAAAAATGATTTGAAAAACAATGGCGCAAGTTTCGAGATTTGAATCGTCCGTTAAGTCGCTCAAACGAGTCCCAAACCAATAATTAACAAAAGTTACACGTTAGGTCCCCGTGAAATATTTACAAAGTTAACCCTCAACTATTAACAACTTATCAAAAAATTTAAAACTTTTATTATATATATAAAAATTATATATATTTTTTTCATAATCATCACCTACATACACACACACCTCTTATATCTCTCTCTCCATCTCCCTCATCATTTCCGGCCACCACCTCCGGCCACCGGAATAATTTTCCGGCGAGCATTCCGGCCGAAATCAAATATGCTTCCCATCTCCCGATCTACCCGATGTCCATACTCACTCGCCCCACGCGCCACTTCCCCCCCTTCACCGGCTGCCACCTCCACACCACCCACCACCGCCGCCGCTGCCATCATCATCACCACAACACCATTGTTATCATCTCATCCACACCGAAACCACCCACAGCAGCCGCTGCCCCACCTTCGTACCACCATCTCGACACCACAACCATCATCTTCGCCATTCACCACCACCGAACCACAGCATCATCGCCACCACCTTCGTCTCCATAATCACCACGACCATGCCACGACCATACCACCACGGCTGTCACCACTGCCGTCACATCACCGCCACCCCTACACGGCACAGCCGCCACCCACACCTCTCTTTTCATATATTCTTTTTATTATGTATTCGAGTTTGGTTGGTTATGATTTTGTAAACATGATTAGGGTGCGTTCGGGGTAGGGTTTGCACCGAGGGTGCGTTTTGGTTCGGGTTTAAAAACAGCCGAGGGGCTGTTTGGTTTTGCAGCCACAGTTAGGGTACGTTTGGTTTTGTGTATAACACCCAAACAGGGGTGTTTGGGACAGCAGGCAACACACGGGTGTGTTTGGTTTTGGGTTTAAGCCGAGCAGGATGTGTTTGTTTTATTGGTTATAACAGAAAAAGGGGTTTGGGTTTTGGGTTGGTTTGGCTGCGGGAACGGCTGCGGGGACAGCCGGGATGGCCGGGGACAACCACCCACATAGGAGTGTGTCGGGTATAGGCTGTGGGACAGCCGGGGAGGGGACAGCTGGGATTTGTTGTGGGTTCGTTTTAGATTTTGTTAAAACGGAAAAGGAGTAGCGTTTAGTTTAAAAGGTACTTCAATTATTTCGTTACAATCTTAACATTGATCTATTTTGTGATAAATCCGGTAAAACTTTGCCGCGGTCTAGTAAAACATGAATAAATATTAAAGAGATTTATATAGTATAAGCAGGTTTGGGGTATTAGACATATTTAGAGCACGAGACTTTGATAATTTAGTCTTTTGGTTTTATAAAGATAACAAATTATATTTTTGAACGGACGTTTTGATATCAAACGGGACTTTTTAAATCCAAATAACGTAATAAAATGGATCGAAATCGTAACTATACACTTAATACTAAAATAAGTTATTTTAATATATTAAATGTAACATATCTAATTAATTAAACAGTGTCGAGCACTTTCGAGTCGTTAGCCTTACAGGCAAAAACAGAAAGTTCGTTTCGTAATGACGTTATTACTTTTGCCGCGAGGCGTCATCTTGCTTTAGAAATTGTGATAGTTAGGATTTGGACGAAATAATAGTATATATTTCATTAAATGTATTACGGGTTTAAGGGTTTTTAAAGGCGCGCAAGTGGAATCTCCATCACATGTAAAACATGTATGTATTCATATAAAAATATGTATGAATTTCGTGTCTATGGTAAAGTTGTACGCACGTTTGATCGTAATGAAAAAACGTGTATTATAAATCGAACGGAATAATTATAGGTTAGGTGGGTCGAGATTCGTTGGAGACTTCAGTTGTGATTTAATTGGATTAATTGATCGTGGTCTTTAATCAATGTGAGTTCATAGTCTCGCATTACAATCTTTTCAAAGTTTTATAAACCCGCGAGGGGAATACATGCTCGTTTACAAACGCATATATTTTACTACAGTACAATTACCTTTCAATACTTTGTGAGTTCATAGCCCCCATTTCTATCTCCTTGTTTTATAAACTCTACGGAGGTGGAATTACATGATTGTTTTACTACGGACCAATGTGTTTTGTTTTAAACTGTATGCTATCAGATTACTGCCTGAATATTATTGACTAAGTTACCCATATTGCTCCACATTAAGTCACTATATATCTTTGAACGTCAGATTCTATTTAGTGAGCTGCGAGTGTTGTGGATAGATCTATCGGGTCTGACAATCCCCACCTGGAACTTTCTGGTCAAAGTTGACCATGGTGCATTTAACAGTGAGAATACTTTTAGGTTGTGGCAAGCATCCTATACAATTGGGGCACAAACCTAGTTAAAGGCTTCGGCGGTTCATGAGCTTAGTGCATTAATATATAATCTAGAACTTGATGAATGTGTTTCTCTTGTCTACATTACTTGTTTTGGATTCGAAATAAGTACTTAGTCCACCATACTTCGATCTTTGGTTGGTTTCCATACTAAACACTTACTTGATTTACTGAATCAGCTACTTGGATTTCGGAAATAACACTTGAAATAACCTGTAAGCTACTTTTTTTTCAAAGGAAATTTCTTAAATTATTCTTCCAACACTGCTTTTACTTAAACCTTTGAATTCACAACTATATGTTGACCGTTTTTGCATGTTTTTCTCTTGGATGCAAAAGGAGTCTGTATCCAAACAGGGGAGGAAATCTGCCAAAGCTGAACCTTCAGTCCATAAAGATCCATTGTTTGATGAGCTTGCTGATGATACGTTGGATTATATGGATACTGAGAATGCTCAAGATGTGGGGAGGACAAGAAATGTAGTGTATGAAGAGAAAGAGAGTGCTGAAGATGCAGTTAGTACTGAAGATGTAGTTAGTACTGACAAGGAAAAAGTTAGTACTGACAGATCAAAAGTTAGTACTGACAAGCAAGAAGTTAGTACTGACAAGGAAAAAGTTAGTACCGACAGACCAGATGAAGGTACTGTTGATCAAACTGAAGGAAGAAGTGCTACTCCAACCACTCCAACAACTACTCCTACAATATTTGGAGATGATGAAACTATTGCTCAAGTTCTTCTCAACATGAGTCAAGCCAAAGCAGTTTCAAGAGAAAAGGAGAAAGGAGTTGAACTGAAGGATGTTGAGGAGACTGAGAGACCTAGGCCTACTTCAACCAGATCATTATTGACATTAAAGCCTCTTCCAAAGATTGATCCAAAAGATAAAGGGAAAAAGAAAATTGAAGAGGAAGATGAGTCTGATACTGAATCTAAAGGAATTCCTGAAGCTAAAAAGAAATTTAAGCAACTTGCTAGGGATGAAGAGATGGCTAGAAAGGTGCAAGAAGATTGGGAAGCAAAAGAAGAAGTTAAAAAACTAGATGTGGAAGAAGCTATCAAGGCTGCCCTTTTAAATGAATATGACTTTATTCAAGCAAGAATTGAAGCTAATAGACTTCTAGCACTAAGACTTCAAGATGAAGAGAGAGAGCGGTTTACTATGGAAGAGAGAGCAAAATTCCTTCATGATACAATTGCAGCCCAAAGAAGGTTTCTTGCAGAACAAAGAGCTGTTGCCATCAGAAACAGACCACCTACAAGAACTCAGCTTAGGAATCAGATGATGACTTATTTGAAACATGTTGGAAACAAGAAACACTCAGACTTGAAGAACAAAACTTTTGAAGAAATACAAGCTTTATATGAGAAAGTGAAAAGGTTTGATGAAAGTTTCACTACTGTTGGTTCCACTGAGGATGAAAGAAATATTAAGGAGATGAATGAAGGAGCAAAAGATCCTGAACTAAAGAGATTAAAGAAAAAGGTTGCTAAAGAAACTCCAAAGAAAGAAGACACAACAAAGGTACCTGCTAAGGTAGATGTGACAGGGCAGAGTACAAAGAAGAGAAAAGGTTGTCATATGAAGATGCTTGCTAGGAAAAGGAAAAGACCACAACTGGATGTTGATAGTGATGATGAACACAAAAAGTGTCTAAAGATTGTTACATTTGAAGGTACCATAGATAGTGAAATAATGGAGAGAAAATTTGTCATTGCTAGGTTGAACAAGGTATCATCACCAGATGGGGACTATCTTGTTATTTACAGAGCCAATGGGAACTTCAGGGCATTCAACTATCTCATGGAGGTACTTCATATATTTGATAGACAAGATTTATTTCACTTGTATGACTTGATGATGGAGCAGTACTCAGAAATTACACTAGAAGGAATTGAGTTGATTCTTTAGGGAGATTTGAAGATAATGATGGAATCCTCAACAGAAGAAAATGATCAAAGTGATTTCTAGAGTGATCAACAGGATTGGAAGATTGTCACTTGGAGATTGTATGAAGCTTGTAGAGTTTACATACTAGAACTTGAAGATGGGACAGTTATCCATATGTTAGTTGAAAGAAGGTATCCTCTTTCCAAGGATTTATTGCAAAGGATGCTTGATCTTGGATTGGAAGTTGAAAGAGAAAGTATTGATGCCCTTGATTTGATAAGGTTTATTAAGCAACAGATTGATGAAGAGTGATGCTGTAAATAGAGATGAAAAGGGTTTGAGTGTTGGCTAACCACCACACAACAAATGGTCATCAGTTCACCGTGCTTAATAGGCATAAGAACTGACTAGTCCATAAGCAAACGGCTTGTGGTAAAGACTTCTTAAATCCGTTTATGGTTGACAATTAACCAAAAATTGTAGGGTTTTTAACTCACCTTGCTTCATGGTAAAGAGTTGGCTAGTTCAGGATCAAACAGTTCTTGGTAAAGACTACTTAAATCTGCCGATAGCTGATAGTTTGCTAAAAACTATATGGTTTATCAACGCACCATGTTATGGCAATGAAGCATTGGCTAGTCCAAAAGCAAACAGTATTTGGTAAAGACAAATCAATTTCGTTGATGGTTGACAGTTTACCAAAAACTGTATGGTAATTAACTCACCATATTTTCTAATAAAGAGTTGACTATCCCAGAGCAAACGGCTACTGGTAAAGGAAAATCAAATCCGTTTATGGCTGGTAGTTTGTCAAAAACTACAAAGCCAACTTAGTTGGATTGTTAATGAAAAGATGTTGCTGTGTTGCTGAAAAGAAAAAGTTGATGATGAAGATGGATAGTGTTTAAAGATCAGATCAAGATCTGTTAAAGTGTTTGGATACATCCTCCAAGAACTTAAAAAGAATAAACCAAAGAAACATGAAGTGAAAAAAGTTCAACAATCATGTTTAGGGGAGGATTATTGGGAAATATACATTCCTAACTTAGTACTATTAGTTATATACTTAGTATCGCTAGTTATAATTAGTACTGACAGTACAAAATGTTAAGTACTACTCAGATAGTTAGTATCGTTAGTATAAAATAGTTAGTACTGTTTAAGAGATATGTATGAGATATTATAGGAAAAGATATGTATTATCTTTTACGTATTTTATAAGCCTGTTAGGGTTTATCCTTGGTCTATAAAAGGAACCCTACGACATTAGAGAGATAAGATATACATTGATAACACAGAGATCTCATCTCATACAATCATATCTCATAGTTAGTAATCGGTAATCACTTTAGCAGATTAATAGAAATCAAACTTTAGTTTTTCATTGTTCTTCTTAATACTATTGTGTAGATTTCGCATATACAATAAGTATTCATAGTCAGTGTTTTCTCTATAGTCAATCTGTATTTATACAAGTTGGCTATCACCCTTAGCAGGCTGTAGAGATCTGTTCAGTTTGGGACTCACAAGCTGTGTGTATAGAAGTCTATGATCTCATGAAATTCAGCATTCACATCTGTCTTTTCTAAGTAGGCGACCATGTTGTGCTTAGGATAGGATTCAAGAGCTGCCATAGTAGATGAAATGATGGTTGTCTGTGATGAAAAGATTAGGGTTGTTAAACGAGAGCGATGAAGAGATATTAGGTGAAGAAAGTTTGCAATTGAGATGGGTTTATATAGGTTGAGCAAACCTAAGATCAAAGAAATGGTGCAATTTACACTTTAGACCCCTAGCGGTATTTTCTCCAACGGCTATTCAGCTGTACAAACTTTGCCTAACGGTACCAACTTTAAGCCTGACGGTACTAACTTTTTGGTTACCAAAATTAACCAAAACTAGCAGCACTAACTAACTTAGTACCATATGAAGAGCCCTCAGAAACAAACTAAACTGCATTACATAGCTATGCACTCAATTTAAACACCATAATCATTTGTAGATATCTTCGAGTAGTACTAAGTAAGCCTAGCGATATTAATTCTGGTACTAGCAGTACAAAGTTTCTGCAGCAATATGAACTAAGCTTAGTACCACATCTAACCTTGAATCCTTATGCTAAAGAGTATAGTGAACTCCAAATGAGCAGTATAGCCATCTCCTATTCTTGGAATTCATCTACAAACTGTATAACAAAAATCTTGCTTCCCCTTAATTGTGGTTACAAATTTAACATCCCAATGCTAACCACCAAAAAGTTAAATCTTGTGACATCAAATCCTTTAGTGAGAAAGTCTGAAACATTAGAGTCTGTGTGAATCTTAATAACTTCTATCAGTCTTTTCTCATAGCAATCTCTGATAAAATGAAATCAAATTTCGATATGCTTGGTCCTAGAATGAGCAACAGGATTCTTGATAACACTTATAGTGCTCTCATTATCAATATGGATTCTAGTGTTCATGAAATTAAAACCATAATCCATCATCTGATTTTGTATCTATAGTACTTGCCTACAACAGTTAGCAACTGTAACATATTCTGCCTCGGTAGTAGAATTTGCCATAATAGTCTGCTTCTTGCATTGCTAAGAGATCAATCTTCTACCAAGAAAATGACAGCCACCTGTTGTTGATTTTCTGTCAAGGCTGGCTCCTCCATAGTCACTGTCTGAGAAAGCTTCTAGTTCAAAAGGTGAATCCCTAGGATACCATAAACCTAATTTGGGTTGATGTTTGAGGTACCTAAAAATCCTTTTAACTACATTTAAGTGTGAAGCTTTTAGAGTGACTTAAAATCTAGCACAGGCACAAACAGCAAACATGATGTCTGGCCTTGATGCAGTCAAATACATCAGGGAACCAATCATAGATCTGTAGACATGTACATCTACATCTTCACCATCTTCATCCTTGACCAGTGGCTTATTAGACTCAATAGGAGTAGTAGTTGTTATGATGGACCAAAAATCAAACTTCTTAAGGATGCCAGCTACATACTTGTCCTGACTAATAAAGATTCCATCAGGTTGTTGTTTTACTTGAAGTACTAAAAAGAAAGTGAGTTCACCCATAGAGCTTATTTGGAATCTTTTGTGCATTCAGTCTTTAAATTATGTACACATATACTTCTTTGTAGAGCCAAAAATAATGTCATCCACATACACTTAGACTAACATAATGTCACTCTTATTCTTCTTGATAAACTAAACCCGTACCTTCATCAAGTGTTGCAACTTAAGCCTTGAGGATAAAGTTTCTTCTAAGGGTGGAGACTATAACATTTCATATTTCGGTTATTTCCCAATCCTATAATTATATTTATTTTTTTATTTTTAGGGTTTTAAACGTTCGCTTTTAATTATAATTCTTATAGTTAACTCGCGTAAACTAAAAATTCATCATTCAAACGTAAAATAAACTCCAAACAATAAAAGTTTACGTCAAGCAAGTGTTATATAATTATTAAGAGTATAATTTATAACTTTTCAGAATTTATTTTTATTGGTTACGTAAAACGCTTACGTTTTGCAATAAATTACATTCAGGCATACCCGGAAGCACCTATACCTCCCCCCCCCCCCCCCCCACCCCCCCCCCCCTTATCTATACTCAAACCAATACCCACTTTTATACCCAATACGTAAAAATTAATTCCTTTTCTACTTATAAGCAAAGAAAACCGGATCTAACATGTATGTATATGAAATAAAACCAAAACTCTCCACTAAGGTATACTTTACAACTCATAACCTTACACTTATGTACCCTAAATCCCACATATCCATAAAATTGGACACAAAGGTACCCTATGACATTTGGAACCGTAAGCTAGCATGGGTGAGCGAGGGGAAGCCTCTCTTACACCATGTACTCAAACAACCAACACCCCATGGTTTCCTTTTAGGTGGTTTAAGGTTTCAACCATGCTATATATAGAAAGTCCAAGGTACTAGCTCATTTACATACTCTAACAATTAACCTAAACATAAAATCTCTCCCTAAAAACCTCTAAAACCCACGACATACTTAAAAAAAACTAGGGTTTCATATTCTTTGATTTTATAAAGCATTCCAAGTATTCTAGTGTTAATTCTAAGATCATCTAAGGTTACTCAAGGTTATTACAAGCTTGGATTTTGGTTTAACAAGGATTAATCAGAGGAAAAACATATTTTGGTTTTCTTTGATTAGGGTTTTGGATTTGGAGCTTGTGCTAGGGTTTTGTTATCTTGTGTTCCATCATTTCCAATCTTTTCTTTATAAGGTCAATTTAAGTATTTCTTTTCTATTCATTCATTATCTTATGTGTACATACTTGTTATATATGTTAAACACCACCTAGGTTCATTTTTATGATTTATGGAATATTACAAAGACATATGTAATTAGAATTTTACATTATTGTTGGTGAAATGATACTTAAAATTGAAGTAAACATTCTATATAAGTGTAAATTAATTTATAACTTTAGTTTGTATTGAAAGTTTTTATTTGCAGTTTATATTATAAAAATATCATAAGGACACGGATTTCATTTGGACAAGTATTGTGGACATTTATAAGACTTAATATAGGTGAGAAATATGGTATAACACTTGGCGAAAGAATGGTGCAAAGTTTTTAAATAAAAGGAATTATAAAACTTGTTTTATTAATCACAAAACTCTAATTAATTTTATAACCTACTGTTTGAATTCGTGTATAAGGGTATACATTTTATGTTTTATTCAATTAGTACTTATCACAATGTTCGTAAGCATATAAGAAACTTGAAAAACCGAGCAATAACGAAGGAGATATGACATTTTTAAGTTTACAATTATTAAATGGATAAAAGTTACATTTTATACCCTCTTAGTATTTGCATTGTGTCATTTTATAAAAGTTATTTTATAAAAATATTTACTGTTTCAGATCCGATATATTAAGGGAGATTTTTAATAAAGATAGTACTTTTCATGAAGGTGATACGTTATTTAAAATGAAGGTGATACGTTATTTACAAGTTTAAGTTAAAAAGTATTTTTATAAAAGTAAATTTATAAAAATAGGTTACTATTCACAATAGTATACTGTTGGGAAATAATTTTCATAAATAGAGCTTTTAACTACGAAGACGTGGACATAGGAATCACTAAAAACCGAATTAAAACGAACGAGATACAATTAAAATACGATTTCAATAATTAAAGTTATGAAAAGTATTTTTATAAACTTTCACTTATTTTAACTGTTCATAACAGTACCAAACCATATTATAAATTTAAAATTTGATTAGACTTTTCAAATACGAATCAATACATATAAAGAACAAGCAAAACGGATTAAATATGAGTAAGTTATGACTTTTGGAAGGTTACGACGATTAATTATATAAAATTAGTTTTATATAATTTTATAAAAACAATTAGAACTACTGTTTATCAGGGGCATAAATATTATAAATATAATGTTTTGATAGATTTTCTTAATACGAAACCGTGGACATAAGAAACACTTGAAACGGAGTTAAAACGATAAAGATACGAGGTTTATAAAACCGTTATTCATCTATCTTCAATTTTCGTGCTCTTTTTATAAAACAATTAACCCGTTATTATATAATATAATTATATAATCAATAATAATATTAAAACATGTATTATTAACAAACGATCAATTGTGAGACGAAAACCACACTTTATTTTACGGATACAAATACAAACACATTTATTCAATAAAGTACGGTTTAAACATTGTTGTGCCATTTTAAACTGAACAAACACTATTAGGTGGTGGTGTAACTATATAACTTGTGATGTAGTATTATCTAAAGTACATTGTATCATACGACCTATATTTAATTAGGTTTCATTCGGTTTATCCTGATGAGTTTCCATTCACTAGATTATTACATCAGTTATTTACTAGGTGAGTTCATAAACCACATGTGTTACGTCATATCAATGATTTAACTTTAGGGTGAGAATACATGCATTGTATTAACAAATTGACGCAAGTTGTACATTTTATCATGATTACGTGTTTGCCTATGTAGCGATAACCCATGTGCCCTTATCATGAACTGTCCAACTTACTTTGTGTGGGAGGGCGTCGTGGGCGAATGTTATAAATAGACTATTTAGGATTGGGACATCCCCGTTCAGGTGCAGTAGCACTTACTGTTGTCCGGTTTGTCAGTCCAATCGGACGTATACCTTGTTGGATTTGGATGTTGCGGAGTTTAGCAACCATTCATTTCAATGGGCAATGGTGGCACAATTTAGCTAGAATTCATACATGTAGAGCTTCAGTGTCATGAGGCTTAGGAAACATTAATTACTCTTTGTGATGTTTGCATCTGTTGCCTATCATAAAATTGGAAAATCTTGCGGTTCCTTACGTTATATTTTACAAAAACCTATTATTTGTGCTTAAAAAATATAAGACCCTTCATTAAACTTGATCACTATAAGCTCTTCTATACGTTTGTTTAAAAAAATTGCAAATAAAAAGGGTTCAAAAGCACCAGTAGGGTTAAAATTTGAATTAGTTGATAATTTAGACGCGTTTTTAAGATTCCCGGTTAGCGTTTTTAGTTTAATTGTTTTTAGTTAATTGCTTTAATTCTCCCGTAGAAATAGAAATCCCAATCATTTCCCTAATTATTTAAGCATAATCCCGAACGTAAACTCTATTTTCAATTCACACCTCGTCAAAGAAAAAACGACCCGGGTACGGTTTTGAACTTTTGGGATACAAGAGTGATAAATCGATACTTCCGGATATATATATTCTTATTTGTGAAATTTTTGACTAGTTGCTTTGGCTAAAGGTTATTAGTTGAAAGTTTTTGCATTATATATATTATATATATATATATATATATATAACGAAATTGTAAAAATCAATTTTTAGCGCCGTTGCCGGGGAGGCTGTGAAATGATTATTATGTACGTTTGAAGATTAGTGTTTGAAGACCCTTCCCCGTGAAGTTATCGCTTTCATTTGTGAATATATTTTATTTTATCAAGTAATCAAAAATTCTAAAAATTTCAAAAACCAACAAAACAAATCGTGTTGTTAATCGTTATAATCGGCTCACCTTTGAATTACAAACTATAAGGGGGGTATAAGGAGGGCTTGATCCAAGGAACATCGCCCAAAAAGGAATAACGCTTTTAAATCGCTTCGGTGTGCTAATTCCTTCCGCTTTCTTGTGCGTAATTTAAAGAGCTACCGTAGACTTTAAACTTTCGGTTACCAAAAATAAAATAAATTGTGTTTTATTCATATTTAGTGCATGCGCACTCGTTCTTCTACCCGTAACCATCCCCAACAACAAGTAACACCGAATATTGAACCATTTGATCTTGAAGAACCTGTTGAAAACCAAGCTCCTCCCGTAGTTACGATGGCCGATCAACGTACTATGGCGCAATTGCTCCAAGCACCCACCGAGGGTTACGATTCCCAAGATCACCGAGGACAACTTTGAGCTTAAACATGGTGTGACAATCCGTCAATTTTAGGTCGTTATTTTATTCTCGAGTATTAATTATAATTTTCATTTTTATGTTGAGATATGAACTCACGGCTAACCGGGAGAATTAGGGCTTACATTTGTAAATTACGCGACGTTTACAAAGAACCGGCGAATCCTACGATAAGCATCGACGTTTATATTTCCAAAATGTCGTAGAAATATTTTTAGTACATTCATTTTTATTTTTCGTGTCTCGCGCTATTTTTACATTTTACGAAAAACGGCTACAAGTCGTACCTTTTTAAATATTGGACTTTGATAATACCCGTATTTACAAAATGTGGGACAAGTTTTTAAACTCATCCCACTAATCTCACCATGTAAAGGGGTGGCAAAATCAATCAAATCGATAGATCCCCCTCATACTAGAATTAAACATTGTCTTCAATGTTTTAAGAAGGGTCTCTACGTAAATCTAAAGTTGTTTATTAAGGGTGCTCAAAGATAAACGTTAGTCGATAAGATTAGGATATTCGATTCCGATAATGAAGCTGAGGATGTGAAGCTCGAGTGAACGAAGGACAAAACCACGAGACGAGCCTTGATCCGTTCTGACTATTCCCTTTAAAAATATAAATATAAATATAAAATATACTTATAAATATATAAATAAGAGGGTGAGAATAAAAAAATCTCAATTATAGTAAATCGGGAGTATGATTCCCGGGTCGTTATCCCCAACGAGGAATGCAATTGAAAGTCGAGAGTTGTTTTGAGAATCGATGCTTGAATGGAACAAGATTATGATTGGTTACAAGAATAAACAGTTTCACACAAAGAGAATCGCCGCCGCGGTTAACTACAACCAAGGAAATACCTGTTACCGTCCTCCGATGGTTGCAAATCAAATTCGACCTCCCGGTTTTCCTCCCGTTCGAAACAATCAAAACAATCAATAATCAAAATCGGGGAAATAATTACAACCAAGGTCCTATTTATCAACCCCCGGCTTACCAAGCTCCGGCTTACCAAGCTCCGGCTTTCCAAGCCCTGGCTCCTCAAACACAAGGTGTGTCAAAGGATGACTTTCAAAACTACATCAAGGCTAATGATGCGGTTACGAAAAATATGCAAGACCAAAACCAAACCATGCAAAACCAACTGACCAATTTAACGGAGATGCTTTACCAATTCAGAATGCCCAAATCTGCCTCTACTTCTGGTGTTAGGTTCTCTTCCTAGCAACACCGGTATGCATAACCTGAGAGTGGATATGAAAGACATCACCACCGTAAGTGAATTTTCTTATGATGGGCCCTCAAGTTCTACCTCCGCCTTCTTCTCTTCCTAAGTGGTGGAACACGAACCTGAGGTGACATAGGATACGGTGCATCCCAAGCATCGAAAACCATCCAACCTCCGGGAGTCCAAACTAAATATGATGGATCCCGTAGTTCTCCAAAGACTAAACCGACCATACCTTATCCTTCAAGGATTAACAACGAGAAGCTTCGTGAAAAAGACGATCTTTTAACTTTGAAATTTGTGGAAATGTTTAGGAATCTCCACTTCGAGCTAAGCTTCGCGGATGCTCTCCTACACATGCCCAAATTTGCACCAATGTTTAGAAAGCTTCTCAATAACAACTAGAAGATAATTGACTTAATCAAAACACCGGTGAATGAAAATTGCTCGGTGGTTATCCTCAAAAAGTTTCCCAAAAAACTTGGAGACCCCGGTAGATTTCTCATATCGTGTGATTTTCCGGAGATAGATAAATGCTTAGCCTTGGCCGATCTCGGTGCAAGCATCAAAATAATGCCTCTTTCCGTATGGGAAAAGCTAAATCTCCCGGATTTGACCAAGACCCAAATGATACTTGAACTTGCCGACCGAACGATTTCTAACTTCCTAACCGAGGCATGCCAAGTGATGCTTTCGTGAAAAAGAATGGAACATTATCTCTCTCCGGCTGACTTCCGATAGTCATGTTATTGATTATAGTTTTTATTATACACGTAATAATATCAAAGTATAAAGAGATTTACTAAAAACCCATGAGGACAAAGATTTAAAGTAAAAATCTACACACGAAAATATCCTACGTAAGCCGGTAAGTGATTACCGGGTCGTTTTCCCAAAGATTTATGAAATTGAGACCTCGTTTGTTATTTGGACAATGACTTGAACTAGTTCGAAGATGATTGTTTTCTAAAATCCTAATAGAGAGCAAATAAAAGCACAATTAAAGCTAACTACGAAAAACGTTAACGGGATAATAAAACCGGACAAATAAGCAATTGAACTAAAATTAAACCCTAAATGCTTTTCTAAACATTTTTCTAATCCTAAATGACTATTTAAAAGAAAATGCTAAGGAAATTCTAAAACGAGGGTAATTTAAGTTTATTCTAAGAAAGATTTATATTTTTTTTGGCTTTTTAATAATTTTTTATGAATTACAACCTATTTAATCTATTTAAAATTCTAGAAAAAGAAAAATTAATTCCTATAAATTTCAAAAAATGATTTTCTACTTTAGAAAAGTCTAAAATATCATAAAAACTCAGAAAAACAAATTTCACTACCTTTTATAATCAAAAACTATTTCTTAAAATTAATTTAAAAAGCTAAAAATGAAATTTAAAATATAAAAATGATGAAAAAGATTTTAAACTTTGTAAACCTAAAACTATTTATTCTAAATCTAAAAACTATTTTTTTGTAATTTTCTGAATTAATTTACTATTTTTAAATGATTTTCTAAAATTCTAAACTTCGAAAAATAAAGAAAAATAACAAATAAAGGAGGAAAAATCTAAAAAAGCAGGAAAGTCCTAAATGTTGAAAGGGTCCTAGGAAAAATAAGCTGGTTAAGCAGCTTATCGAATAAGCTAAGAAAAAGCTAAAATAAGCTGTGGAGTGCTTATATCTAAAAGAAGTAAAAACGTGTATAAGTAAATTGATAATGCAAAGATAAACGGAAAAGACCCAAGGGCGCTAGTGGAAGAGGGAGTGTGTGTGTTGTGCAAAAACGTTTGGTGATAAGGGTGAGGTCCCGGGTTCGAGCCTTGCTCACCTAGGACTTTCCCTAATCCCAAATGTTTTTGTTTTCCATTTTTTTTACAAATTTTTAGAAAAGCACTAAATAAGTAATTTTTACAAAAGCACTTTTTTTATAAATCAAAAATAAGCACAAAATAAGGGAAGAAAGTAGACAGATTAAGCCATACTATAAAATGGCAAACTGTTTAGCTAATTTAAGCCTAATAAGCAAACCAAAAAGAGAATTAAGCTAAAACAGATGATAAGCTATACCTAAAAAGCATTTTTGAATAAAAATAAGCAACCAAATTAAGCTAGAGAGACAAAATCATCATAAAGCTATGAAACTTAAAGATTTTAAGCTAATTAGCAAAATAAGCTCAAATAAGCTCAAACACAATCAAATAAACTATGACTAACCTAAAACTACCCTAATAAGTACAACTGAGCTAGAAATGAGCATAATGGATAAGCAATAAGCTAAAAAATCCAAATAAGCACTTTAAGAGAAAATTAAGAACCAAACAGCCTAAATGCTAGTTTTGAGCTTAATTTTAAGCATACAAACGGATCCGTATGGAAATTTGACTTGTACAATCTTAAACTATGACCTAAAAGCTATCTAAAACTACTTTTGAAAACTATTTTGAAAATCAAATGCTTAATGAAAAAGCTAGTTGAAAAGGCTGAAAATTCATTTTACTTTACTTTTGGTTATTGAATAAAAAGACAAAGTGCTACTTTTAAACTTGAAAACAGATAAGAAAATAAGATTCTTATTATAAAATAAGCCCTAATATAACTAAATTGTCCTAAAATCTACTTGAGCACAAAAAAAATCAAAACCTAAAAACTACTTTTACCCTCTGAAAAATTAAGCTTAAAAATGGTTGTTTTGTTGTTGATGCAGTTGACCACTATACTAACCAAAACTTAAAGCCATTAAGTGCATGCCTACAAACTTGATTTGAATATCATTTGAACACTTGAATAAAAGCAAAATGAGGTAACTAAATCAACTAGAACAAATTTAAGCTAAATGAATCTAATAAGCTGAACTAATGATCACAGATTCTAAAAGCTACTAACTAATCTTTAAAAAAAACTTAATTAAACCTATCAAAGACCTAAGATCATAACTTTATAAACTTGAATTTGATGTTTAAAGTTAATCTAAGGAACCAAAAGGATCCCGACATTATTAACTTATATTAATACTGTCTTGAGCCAAACACCCCTTTAGAAATTTTAAAATCATTTTCAGCTTATAAATTTGAGAAATAAGAATCAAACTTCAAATACCAGATAGTGTAGAGATTTTAACAGACCTAATGAACTATTTTCAATTATCAAATAAGCTAAAATGAAAAGCTACAGGCTAATGCTATATTATTGGTTTTTTTTACTGTTTTATGACTAATATTTGCAAACTAAAAATTTATACAAAAAATTAAACTAGATAAACATCAAATAACTAACATAAGCAGAATTAAGCAAATCTAAACTAAAATAAGCAAATAATAAGCAATGGTAAGCTGAAATTCAAAATTAAGCTATTAAAAGGAATTGACAACTTACAAGAGCCTTTGCTCTAAACAAGGCTTATCAAAATGCTATTATGAGCTATCAACAAGCTCTAGCTTATCCTAGGATAAGTTGGTGGGGTCCTGAAAGTCCTTCCATTATTGACTTCCCTTCCCTTAATAAGTTGTGGTAAGATTGGAGTGGATTTGAGTATTACTTATGCTTAGTTAGGCTTTATAAAAGCTTAACTAAGTGAAGAGCTAGCTTAATAGTGTAAATGACAGTTTAATGAGCTTATTTGAACATTAGAGAGCTTATTTAACAATATTGTTTATAAATGAAAATATGAAATGACAATTAGACACTTATGAAAAATAAGTTCTTATTGATTTAACAAACGGATTAAAATCTATTGAAAAGAGAATTACAATGATTTTGAAAAGATAATAAGCTAAATGACTTTAAAGAGAAAATTACATTAAAAAGCTAAATTAAATTCTACACTAAGCTACACTACATGATCCCTTGTGAGTGAGAGAGGTCTTGTTTTTATAGGCTTGGAGAGAAGGATCTAGACCTCTGCACACGATCCTCTTGATTTGATCTTGGCCTTTCAATCATTGTCAATCATTGGATGCCCCTTCATAGCCCTTGGATCAAAATTAAGGCACACGGATTGCCAGCGTGGCAATCTCGTATCTTTGGAGTGGTGTGCTTCTTTTGCATTGATTTCAGTGTAATCTTTCCATCTTTAGTGTGTTTGTTTTGAATCCCACGTGCCACTCTTGTCTAAGTCTTGACCAATCATAGCACTTGGTGACATTTTGCCTTTGCTGAGATGGCACTTAGTACATGGTATCTTCTGGCCACGTAGGATTGCATCTAGAAGTGGATTTAACCCTTTGATTTAATGCAGAGGTAAGATTGGGACGAAGGGTGATTAGTAACTTTACCCCTTCATGCCCTTTTCTCTTTTATACATTTGAGTGTTTGACCCCGGGTAAAGGAGGGAGTTAACTTTGGGCTTATAAAGGTTTTGGGCTAGTTTTTATCTTGGGCTTGGTTTAAAAGGGATTGATTATAAAAACATAACGACCGTTAGCTATTTAATAAAAAGGACTAACGGTGTTAGTGATTTAGGGTTTTTGGTGAAATTTGATTTAACATTATAGGTTATTTGCGTATTTTGAAGGTTTTGTTGTTTTGTGGGTTGACCTAGGGTTGACCAAGTTTGACTTTTGCTAGAAACTCCCGGCTCTTGTGCACTTTATTCGTTCCCTTGTTTGTGTTTGCCCGGTTTTGACCGTTTTCTTGTGATTTTTGTAATATCCATACCTACACATCACAAATGACAAAACAAGCAATATACAAGCATAATTTGCACAATTTGTTCATTTTAGGGCCATTTTTGGTATAAAAAGGATATGTGATTTCTCACATATCAAAATTCCCCAAACTAATCCTTTGAAAAGTAGCAAAGTCTTTTGTGGGGAGAGTTAAGAAATCACAAGCTTTAAAACACTCCATTTTTCAAAACTTTTCTCATTTTTATGATTTTTCTAACTTATTCATGTGTGACATAATGTATTGCTTTCATTATTCATTGATAACTTTTAGGATCACGGAACAAAAAGCACAAAAAGTGTCCAAATGGATAAATTTATCGTCCCCGACTTTCACCTCTCCAAGCCAAGCTTAAAAACAAGATCATTGTAAATTACAAGTTATGATGCTAACACTACTCATAAAAACTAATTGTGTATTTACTTTTCCTCTAAGGATTTTATTATTATTATTGGTGACAAATAAATTATGTCCTTATTAATAAAGTAAACCCGGTTTAGACCATTAATAGTTTGAAATCCTTTCCTAAAGAGACGATGTGGTGAGAATAAGGTCCATATTAAGGTTCTAATTTCGCATGATTTAGGGGTTATCCTTTTTATTTCATCCGAAACAACTCAACTACGAGTCCAGAGACGGAGGCTTTATTTAGATAACCCCGGAGTCAAAATTTGGCTTTATTCTTCTTATTATTGCAACATTATTAAACCTCGGTCCTTTAGAAGGCTGCAACATCGGTTGTGAGCCGGCAAGATGCAGCAAACATATTTCGACCTCGGTAATTTCCTCGACCTTTTAGAAGGCTGCAACATCGGTTGTGAGCCGGCAAGATGCAGCAAACTTTTATCAGTCTCGGATTATTATTACTATGTGCCTTATTTAGAAGACTACCACATCGGTTGTGAGCCGGCAAGAGGTAGTAAACTTTTATCAGCCCACAGTTTTTATTATTATTACCTCCACCCTTTAAACGACTGTCACATCGGTATGCGAGCCGACCATGATCCAGAAGTCTTATTTCGGCTTCGGTTTATTTCATAATTATTATTATTATAGCCAAATTTCAAGTCTTGTGGTCTTTTAACAACTGCCACATCGGTATGCGAGCCGACCATGGTCCAGGAGTCTATTTCCCCACAACACTGACAAAACCTCGATGTGTACCTTACTTTCACCAGAAGGAAACTCTATGAAGTGATTTAAACTAAGAATCGCAAAAACCAAAGTAACTTTATTTATTCAATAATTATATAACGTTTATTGAGCTGATGGGAGCAAAAAGCCACAATTAACCTTTATGAGCCTTAAAGAAATCCAACTATTCTATGTTTAGCATCAAAACTTATACTCTACTCTATCATTTCTTGTTCTTCACAATTTAAAATTTCTAATAAAGAAACTCGTGAATACTTAGCCTAATGAATCAAACTTCGCATATTTAAAATCAATTATGGGAACTTGCAAAGTCTTGACTTTTTAAAGCTAGACTTGCTTTTTATAGCTCCTTGTATAAAAGATTAGCAAAAATCAATCTATATAAAGTTAAGGAGAAAGCTAAGATATAAAACCGGTCGGGTCAAAATTTACTTTTCGTTCTCACCAACGGAAAACCTACATTCGTGTCAACTATTTTTTTTATTATTATATATATATATGAATAATAAACTAGATATTAAGACTTAAAAATTTAAAATTTTTGTGGGAAAACGGGGTACGTGAGAACAACGGGCAAAGGTAGGTAAGATCATATCGAAGATATACTACCCCATACTAAAATTAAACATTGTCCTCAATGTTTCCTAGTCTAAGACTTAAAAAACCCATACTAGAACTCAAAAAGTCGAATGCATAATCCAAGCATGGAGAAAGTATCACAAAAATCTCAAGCCGTTTATCAAGTATGCTACAAGATAAATGTTAGTCGATAATAATCTTAGGATATCGGATTTCCCCAAACTAATGGTAAGAAAAGGCTAGGAAGCTCGAGTGGACCGGGACAAAACACCGAACATGAGAGTCTTTAGAAAATTTTGGGTCAATCCTACAAAAAATCACAAG
>BQNB010109831.1:0-22674 GCA_026074375.1 Tanacetum coccineum
AAGAGATAAGCATTATCTCTTAACGCGTTTAGGGTTCCTTAAGCCTATAAAAGGAACATAGAATAGTATTGTAAACACAGGAGTTGATTGAGAATTCACAATCAAATAGTAATAGTAATAGCAATTTTAGTATTCGTTCTTGTGTTCATCTTGGTATAGATATTGATATTCCGCGTCAATATTTATATTCACAGTCATTGTCTCTCATAGTATCTTTGGATTTATTCAAAGGACTATCAAGGCTCATTCAGATCCTGTTTATAAGGACACCACAAACAAATCACATAACCCAACCTTGGCTCTTGATACCACTTGTTAGGATATCATTTCATCACCAAACACAAAAATAAGAAAAATAGATTTTAGAGAGAGAAAGTAAAAAAAGAAAAATGGTTACTTGATCATGAAAAGAAAAATGAGAAGCAACACCCTCTCCACACTTGGAGAGGGAATTATATAGTTACAAGAGTGGACTATTCTTGTGGGCTTTGTGTTGGGCCGGTTCATAATACAAATGGGCTTGAGCCCGAC
This sequence comes from Tanacetum coccineum, assembly GCA_026074375.1. Lineage (NCBI taxonomy): Eukaryota > Viridiplantae > Streptophyta > Magnoliopsida > Asterales > Asteraceae > Tanacetum > Tanacetum coccineum. The sequence goes on from BQNB010109831.1 coordinate 532, forward strand.
AACTAGGCCCAACTAGCTTAACTAAATTCCTGTAAACTACGTTTTACTTATACAAGGCTCGGGAATATTTTAATGACCATCACTTTAATAAATACACGGCTAACATCAGTTAACAATAAAACCAGTAGTTCGGTTGACACTAAAACCAGTAGTTCGGTTGACACTAAAACCAGTAGCTCGGTTGACACTAAAACCAGTAGTTCGGTTGACACTAAAAATTCAGTAGTTCGGTTGACACTAAAAATTCAGTAGTTCGGTTGACACTAAAAATTCAGTAGTTCGGTTGACACTAAAATTCAGTAGTTCGGTTGACACTAAAAATTCAGTAGTTCGGTTGACACTAAAAATTCAGTAGTTCGGTTGACACTAAAAATTCAGTAGTTCGGTTGACACTAAGCCGAAACCCAAAATTTTAAAACACAAAAAGATACCTTTTGATGGTTGTTTTGCAAAAATTCATGTACAACTAGTGTTACTAACCCTATAGGAACAAGGAAAATGGAAACTTTAAGGTTTTTAAGCCGAAAATTTTAAAATCTAGATTTTGTTCTTTATAAAGGTTTCGAACACAAAAAGATGAACAAAAGTGATGTTTTTATTGAATCTAAGCCTGCACACCTATATCCTAAAGATACTAGATCAGATTTACCAAGGTAAATGATCTTTTAGTGTACACAAAAGCTTCAAACACAAAGAAAGAACAAGAAAAAGGTACGGTTTTGGCGACAAAACTACACGAACCAAATGTAAAACACAAAAACTAAACACACCACTCCATGGCTCTTGATACCAATTGAAGACTATCTAATAACATACATGAAGAGGGAAAGAGAGGTGATTTTAGAGAGAGTGGTTGGATGAACATTTAGAGAGAGAAAGTAAACATAGAAAGAAAATGCATTAAGTATGTGAAACAAATGAACAACCAACACCCTTTCCATAGCATGGAAAGGGTATTTATACTTCCCTATGGCTGGTTAGGGCCTTGGCTTGCATGGGCTTTCCATAGGCCTTGGGATAACTAGCCTACTTAAGTTCCAAATATAACTAAACGAGCTATCTAATGATATCTATGGAAGTGATCGACACTTTCGTGTTCCTAACACCTACCTTAATTGTTTGAATATACAAGTAAATAAATAGAAAGATCCATACACTCAAATATAAATACACAATACCAAAAATTAGTATGTCTTTTTCTTTTGTCTTTAGCCGCCCCTCCTCTCTTCTATTTGTGGTAATTACAACATTTTAGAATTAAAAATAGACATAAGTGGCAAGATACTTCCACTAAATAAGCATGTGATCAAAAGAGCCATGGAAGAACCATACCTATCATTTTGTTCATCCTAGTGACCGGCCAAACACAAGCACACAACCATTTATGTAGTGACTTCCTATTAACCACCTAAAGACACTTTAAACCATACCACAATTAACTCTATATAAGGCAAGTAACTAGTAATATTTTCACACTTCTCATAAGCAAAATTTACATTTCTCTTCTCCTTTTCTCTCTATATATTTTGGCTCCAACAAGAAGAAACAAGAACATTTGGGTTTTGATAATTTACAAGTATTTTCCAAGAGGATTTAAGGGTATTATTATTTATTAAACAAATTTGGGGTTTGATTTAGGTGTTATATGAACAAATCTCATCACATTCCTACAAGGTTTTATATCTTTTTCTCATACTTTCATTATATATATTTTCTTGTCATGAACACTTTTATTTACATGTTATATCACTAATTAGTTTATTTTTATAAAAAGTTTACAAGAAAGTCAAGAACAATATTTAAACATATACATATTTACAAGTGATGTAAAAAGAGTTATATAATAGATGGAACACTTAAAAATATTTATTTTAACATATTTTAAGTGCTAGTTAGTTTATTAATCTTCTTGTTAAATTAATTGTACTTAAATTAATTTATTTATGTCCTTGGCATTTTTATTTATATATTTGAGATGAGATGGATGGGACTAGGTTAGTGGATGTTGTTGTTGGTAGAGGAGTTGAAAGTGTTGTAATTAGAGGAGTTGTTGTGTTAAAATGGAGTAAAAATCATAAGTTTAAAATTTATATAATTACTTATTTTTACAACCGACTTTTACTGTTTTAACACAGACTTCGAGAGAAGTTAAAGCCTTAAAAATATCCTAGTACGTCTTAATACGATTCCGTGCATATAAAGAACTCGAAAAACGGACTTAAAACGAAGAAGATATGAATTTTAAAATTTCCCGGCAACTATTATATTTTGACAGCTTTTTGGTAAAAATGTAGTATGATCAAATTTTAATTCGTGTTTTTGAGGGCTTTCGGGTCCGAACCGGCTTAAGTATAAAACTAAAAAGTTGCTCGGAATGATGTTTGGTTAGAGATCGTGAGTTTTCGAAGCCTAAAAGTGTATTAAAAGTGAGATAATCTTCATTAAAACTAGATAACTTTTTGTATAAAATTTCTGCACACTTTATAAAAATATAAAAGCTGATGGAATAGTAATTTGGTGTTTACGAGTGTTTTCGGGTCCGTTTGGACTATAAAAACATTAAGAAATAATAGTGTAACATTTATATAATATTAATACGCGTTTTAAAACATTATATATATTATTTATGAATTTATTTAAACTATATATTTTGACACTTTAGAAAGTGGATCGAGCGTAATTGACTATACTAAATTTTCGGACTAATAGAATACTTTACAAGTGTATATATACTTAGACATTAAACAACAAACGTAACACAAACATTATTTTGACTTAAACTAAAACTAAAAGTAGTAGATGGTGATATAACATTATAAACTACATTGTCGTATTTATTTCAAGTACACTATTCTTATCCGACCTATATTTAATTAGGTTGCATTTCGGTTATTTGTGCCGATATTTATTGTTGATTATTCATACATCCATTCCATTACTTGAGGTGAGTTTATAGCTCCGCTTTAACTGTTTACAATTATTTTACAAATCTCGAGGTGAGATACATTGCTCGTTTTCACTTATGGACGTAAAAACTTTACTTTCAATTAAATGATTACGTATTAGCCTAAGTAACATGAACTGTTAATTACTGTGTGTAAGTGCGAGTGTTTTAAATAGATCTATTAGTATTGACATCCCCGTCCAAGAGATTGGTGCCAAACGTAGCCAACGAACGTATACCATGTCGAATTTTAAACATTACCGCATTTATAACACCCTGTGTTTTCAGGTCATTTTACGACGTCATTTATTTCACTATTTATTTTTAGTCTTGTATGCGTTTGTTTTTAATTTTAATCGTAAAGTTAAATCGCGTAAACTAAAAATTATCAATCAATGTAAACGGGCACCAAACAAATTAAAGTTTACGTCAAGCAAGCAATATATTATTTTTTTGAAAGTAATAATCAACTTTTTATATTTTATTTTTATTGGTTACGTAAAACGCTTACGTTTCGCAAAAAAATACATTTATGCATACCCGAAAGCACCAATACCTATCTATACTCAACCAAATACCCACAATTATACCCAATACTCAAAAGTTTTATAATTTCCTTACCTATACATAAATATGGCCAGATACAAAGAAAGAAAACCAAATATATTTTAGTTTGACTTTACAATTAACATGTGTTATATAAACTTTCAAGCAAACTCCTAACCACTAATCTTACATCTTCTAACTCTTGTAAGAGCCCACTTCCCCCTCATGAGTTTCTTACATAATGGTCAATCAAGCCTAACCACGATTAAGTTAAAGTAACCTTAGCCTGTTAAATCTTGCTATAAAAGGCACCCTATTCCAACTCTTCATTCACTACTTCATTTTACTAGCAAACTTAACACAAAAACTCTCCCAAAGAGCTCCTAGGTCACGGCTCAAAAAACAAACACATATATATTCATAATTTTTGATTTTACAAGTATTCTGTTAGGATTATGAAAATTCATGTAAAAGAATCGGTCACCCCGTGTTATATCTAGCATAGGTTAGCTCGTAGTCTTAGTTTTAATCGTTTAGTTACCGTACGGCTTATGATGTTGGGCCGGGTCGTTACCCACTTGTTAGCCCACTCCATGGCCCATTTAGGGGCACCAAAACACTTGTATAAATACCCTTTCAACAGCACAATGGGAATGGGTTGGTTGTTCATTTGATAATACACACACTTAAAGGTGTTTTCTCTCACTAGACTAGTCACTTTCTCTCTCTAGAAATTTGGCCAACCCATCATTCCTAAGCTTGTATTGTGATATCCAATATACTACAATTGGTATCAGAGCCCATGGGATGATTAGATAGATTGTGTGTGCGTTTTCTTAGTTAGTTTAGATCAATAGTTTGGTTTTTGAAGGTTAATGGTCTTTTTCTTGACACTCTTTGATTCTCACGTTTGTGATGTTAAAGTTAGTGTTTTTATAGTTGTTATAACTACTAGGATCAGTTGCTAAAAAGAAACCCCCTCAAAAAACGTTCAAAAGGGTTGATTTTTAGGTAGAAAAATGTTCGTAAATTTTTCTTCACCTGACGTTTTGCCTCTCTAAGTACATTCTTCATTGCGTTTTGCCTCAAATAGTACACTGCGTTTTGTCATTTTGTATAGTACAACAGTACTGCGTTTTGTCGTATTTGGGGTTGCGTTTTGGTCACTGCGTTTTGGTTATTGAAGGTTGCGTTTTGTCTACTTGAAGACCTCACTGCGTTTTGCTTGAAGATCTCATTGCGTTTTGCTTGAAGACCTCACTGCGTTTTGCTTGAAGATCTCACTGCGTTTTGCTTCAAGACCTCATGTAAGTAGAGTGTTTCATACTCATGTTAGTGTTCAAGCTATCACTGCGTTTTGCTTCAATATCATTGCGTTTTGCTCAAGACCTCCATTGCGTTTTGCTTGAAGACCATATTGCGTTTTGATAAAAAGTTACTCTGGCAAAATTTCATTCATCACTGCGTTTTGCTTCAATATCACTGCGTTTTGCTCAAGACCTCCATTGCGTTTTGCTTGAAGACCATATTATGTTTTGATAAAAAGTTACTCTGGTAAAATTTCATTCTTCACTGCATTTTGTCTAGGGTTCTTCACTGCGTTTTGCCTAAGTTTTATTATATTCATTACGTTAACTAATTTCTACCAAACCAAATCACAATCAAACAACATATCACCTAATCAAACAAACAATCATCACTTTTAACATACAATCAATAATCATTGTACCGATCCAAAGTTTATCATAATACAAGTAATCAACCATGTCTAGTAATTCAGATGATATTCAAGCGGCCAGTTCCGATACCCGCCCTCCTATGCTCGATAGGACTGATTACGAATCATGGTCACAACGAATCCGATTGTACTGTAGGGGAAAGGAAAATGGATTGCAAATTCTTCAGTCGATTGATCAAGGACCATTTGAGCTTGGAACCACAAGGGATGCACTCGGAACTACCCCTGGGGGAGGTGTCCTTCTTGGACCAGAAAGGCATCGTACATATGAGGATCTCAGTGACACGGAGAAGAAACGATACGATGCAGATGTCCGTGCGACCAATATTGTGCTTCAAGGATTACCCAAAGATAATCTACTAAGCTCATCATGTCAGACTCATAAATTGAAGCAAAAGCTCAAACCTGTTGAGCGACAACGTCAAAATGACACTTCTGGCAGCGTTCTGAACTCACAAAGAAGAAAGATAGATAATCTCAGGTTGATGATGAGTTTGAGAGGTTCAAGATGCTTCCAGGTGAAAATATCAATGAGTACTATGTTCGCTTTCATAAGTTTGGTCAACGACATGAGGAATATCAGAATGACAATGCCTAACATTCAACTGAACTCCAAAAGTTTGTGAACAATATGTCACTGATAGGATAGGTCGTGACAGTCGTTAAACTCAACAAAGAGTCTGAAAGAGACAAATCTAAAAACAAGATGTATATCCATACTTAAAACACATGGAGAGCATGCCGCAACAAGATCGACGTTTATTGAAAGAATCACTCTGATAGTTGAATGATCCAACTTGCATTTGTTGTCAACGGTCCACCTCATGCATTTATCAATGTCCAGTCTCATCAATATTCCTTCTTCATCAACAAACCTCAATTTCACCACAATATCCACAATTCCCTAAAACATCACAAATTGATTCCGGATACACCCAAACTGATGAAATACTTGACAACCTAACCAAACAAATGGCACTCCTTGCCCAATCCTTCAGAGCAACGCTTCCTCAGACCAACAATCAACTTCGAACCTCATCCAACACCCGAAATCAAGCAACTATTCAAGATGGTCGGGTTGTTGTTCAGAATGTTCAAGGGCGACAGAATCAGAATCAGAGGTATTTTGCTCGGGGAAATGGTACAGCAGGAAATGGGGGTGCACAAAATAGAGCTGTGAATGCCAATAACCGGTCAAGTGTTATAATTGTAATGGAGTTGGACATATTGCAAGGAACTGTACTCAGCCAAAGCGTCCACAGAATTCTGATTATTTCAAGGACAAGATGCTGCTGATGCAAGCCCAAGAGAATGGTGCAGTTTTGGATGAAGAGGAACTACTCTTTCTGGCTGGTGAACAGGGCAACACCTTTGATGCAGATGTGGATAATCAACCAGTCCAAGACTTAGCTCTGAATGAGGATAACATCTTCCAGGCAGATGAATGTGATGCTTTTGACTCAGATGTTGGATGGATGAAACCGACTACTTAGTCTTTATTCATGGTCAAACTTGTCCTCAGACGGGTCAGCATAATCCACAAGCTGAGTCATCTATGCATCAATCTAATTTCTTTATCTGAGGTACATATTCTGGAAAATGCTATTGATCATAGTGTTTCTAATCAGGACGAACATGAGATTCATAATAAAGTACAACCGTCAAATGTTATTGACTCAACTAGTGTCCATATGGGTAACAGTAATGTTATTCCATATGAACAATATTTGTCGGTCAATGATATTTCTGTTGTACCAAGTTGTGCATCTTCCGCTCTAAGTAGTGTATGTGTATCGCCTGTTAATGATGCGATCGTTCCTCATGACCCAATTAAAATAAATAAATATCCATTGAACTTAAGATCTACAAGGAACAGGTTGCCATTTATGAGCAACGTGCTAAGTTTGAACTGACTGAACGTGAACAGCGAATGGATGATCAAATGCGTATGCTTATTTAAAATCGTAATAAAACAGAGGAAAATCTTAAAAAGGAACTTCATTCTTTCAAGTTACAACTTAAGTCAACTATGGAAAACAATAAGATAATTAAAGAAACTGTAACGACTTTGAAACAAGAGTTTAAACAGAAAGAGTCAAAATTCCTGACTGATTTTTCCAATCTGAAACACCTTAACGATAAACTTGAGAATAAGCTTCACTCACAAGATCAATCCATTCAAACTGTCCATATGATGTTAAATCCTACTCAGGTGTATGATTCAATAAGACTAAAACTGCACTAGGTGCCCAGAACCCTTTTTACCTCAGACAGGCCAAAAAGGCCCAACCGGCACTATATGATGGTGATGAACTTCTTAAGCCTCATCATGTGCCGGTAATTGTATCAACGTCTGAGGAAGAACTAGAGTTAGCTGAAGCTACTAGGAATTAAACTGCATGTGAAAAATGAATGACTTGTCTGTGTGGAAAATGAGGGTAACATTTCGCTCCTAACACTCAAAAGAAAAATTTCATTGGCAACATTCACCCCTCAGACACCAACTGACACTGCCTGAGCAAGTAATTTTGGTCCATAGATCTAACAAACGGCAAGCGGAAGAGCTAAAGGCCAATGCAACACCCCTGCCTGTCCTACCACCTGCGACCGTGTATCCTCCCAATACACCGGCCCATCTGGTCCCTAGAATGCTTCCAACTACAAGTCAAGTAAATATTCGGTTTGTATGTAAATTACTAAAACTTTTTTGGAGTTTTTGAGAAAACTTATAAAATAGAGTCTATAACAACCAACGGGCATAACTGAAGGGGAAAGGGGTTTTGAACAAACAAAAAGGTGTTACTTAACCGAAGTAATTCCATTTTTCAATCTACTCAAAGAACATTTTGAAGGAATTCAAAAATCTCTAGTCACTGAAGTTAGGGCAATGAAAGCCGTTTTTGAAAATTTGGAAAAGCTTTAAGTATACCAGAATGCAGACAGACTTACGGAAGTGATGAGATTTGACGGAAAAAAACCTTCTCATCACAATGAGAACTTGTTGTGAATGCTTGTCCCAAAGACTGTGTTCTTATAATGAAAGGATTCTGTACTAAACGTCTTCTGTCTTGATTTTCTGACATTGATGATGCTTTCACTAGCTGCTAGAAACGTATTGCCGACCTTGAATCTGAAAATTTTAATCTGAGAAACAAGATTCAAATGATGATCACGACTTAATGATAAAACATTTATTTCCAATTAAAGTTGAAAACACTTCAAACTTACAATTTATAGTATCAAAATTCTCTAAGAACAATTTGGATACAAAAAAAACAATTGAACATCTTCGGTTACTCCTTTATTTGATTCTTCTGTTTGTGATTGGGAAACTAAATGAACAGATTCAAATTCGAGGCAATACGATTCGTGAATTAAATGAGGCAATACGATTTGTTAATGTGTTCGCCCCAGACCCGAACTCTAAAGCATCATCTTCTAGGATTCTCACGATTACTACACCCAACCAATCCACTCAACCTCATGAACATCTCTGCAAATGGACCGACTCTCATCTCTTGATAATATTATTTTGGGAACCCTTCTCTGACCGGTATCACGCGGGATACAGCTTGCTATAGATGCTCTGTGGTGCTTCTACAATTCAGTACTGTCCAAAGTCAAACCAAAAAAATTCAAATCTGCTGTTACTGAAGACTGCTGGTTTCAAGCCATGCAAGATGAAATCCATGAATTTGATCGACTAGACGTATGGGAATTAGTGCCACCTCCAGACTGTGCAATGATTATTGCTCTCAAGTGGATTTATAAGGTGAAACTTGACGAGTATGGTGACGTGTTGAAAAACAAGGCACGTCTTGTGGCGAAAGGATATCGTCAAGAAGAAGGTCTTGATTTTGAAGAATCCTTTGCCCCGATCGCCAGACTTGAAGCTATCAGAATATTTCTTGCCAATGCTGCCAGCAAAAACATGATGTTTATCAAATATGGACGTGAAAAACTTACATTCTTAAATGGCGAGCTAAAGAAGGAAGTCTATGTTGCCACCCAGAAGCTTCGTTTGACCCAGTCGATCCACATCATGTCTACCGTCTGAAGAAAGCTCTTTACGGGTTAAAGCAGGCACCCCGGGCGTGGTATGACACTTTGTCAAAGTTTCTTCTGGCACAAGGATTCTCCAAGGGTGTAGTCGATCCAACCTTGTTCATTCAGAAAACAGGCAAACACACTCTTCATGTTTAAATATATGTTGATGATATCATATTTGCCTCAACCAACCCCAAAGACTATGACCGTTTTTCTAATGAAATGAGCTCTAAATTTCAAATGTCGATGATGGGTCAAATATCCTTTTTCTTAGGCTTACAAATTTCTCAGAATCCTAGAGGCATTTTCATAAATCAATCTAAATACGCTAATGAGATTTTAAAGAAATTTGATCTTCATAATAAAAAAAAAAAAAAAAAATAAAAAATAGGTGAACCCTGTTGTCACTCCCATGGAGAGCGAACAAAAACTGGATGAGGGACCTCTAGGGGTTCCCTGTTGGACCAGACCATTATCTTAGTATGATTGGAACCTATAATGTATCTCACGGCCTATAGACCTGACCTTGGTTTTGTTGTGTGAATGTGTGCTGATATCATCTAAGGCCCATAAAAAGCACTTGAAGAGTTATAAACGGGTATTTCGTATCTCCAAAGGATCCATAAATATAGGTCTTTGTTCGAAAGACACCGCCATTGGCACTAACGCATACGCAAGCGCAGATCATGCAAGTTGTCAAGACACTCGAAGAAGCACATCTGGTAGTGCTTAGTTCCTTGGTGATAAGTTAGTTAGCTGGTCATCAAAGAAACAAACTAACACGTCCATCTTGTCTATAGAGGCTGAATACATCGCGATGTCTGGTTGATGTGCCCAAATCTTATGGATGCGGTCTCAATTATCGGATTATGCTTTGCATTATCAATCACATCCTATGTATTGTGAAACAAGAGTGCCATAGCTCTATGTTGCAACAACGTCCAGCACTCCAGGTCTAAACACATCGACATCCGACATCATTTTATCAGAGAACAAGTAGAGAATGGAGTGGTTGAGTTGTATTTCGTGCGGACAGAGTATCAACTGACAGATTTATTTACTAAGGCACTGCCCAGAGAACGATTTAATTCATTCTCTCGCGGCTTGGCATGAAGAGTATGAAGCCAGAGACACTCAAACGTCTTTAGGATGATAAGGATGAGTAACGTATTTGCTTCAAGTATCCTATGTAAATATGTACATATTCATCATCAAAAAGAAAATACAAAAATATAAAACCCACAAAAATCCATAAAAATCAGAAAATATAAAATACCAAAAATAAAAAATAAAAAATTCCAAGACATGTCTTCCGGTTATCGATAACATTTACGGACCTAGAAATGTCATTCAATAATGACACAGGCCTTTAAATGAAGCTCGAACGGAAGTTCAAATTTTTTCAAAACATGTCTAAATGGCTTGCAGTTATTTCAGACTGCAACCCGGTTTTCAAAATGAGGAAAGATCGTCGCCAAAAAGACGGTTGTTCCTAACAACGGGTGATTAAGTTCTCCCGGGCATGGATTACTTTATATCCGTGCATCCTCGATCTAATGTACGCTTCAGTGCATTATTTCTTGATTAGGAAGAGAAGTCTTCTTTTATCCTTATAATTTTTCAGTCTATGATTCTTCAGAAAATTATTTGGATGTCACATGGTGGTTTAATCTTATTGTGGAAAATCTATCGGACTTGTGTTTTCATAAATATTTGATACTCAATCAATGACTACAGCTCTTTCAATAGAAAACGGGTCATTGATTGAGGGGGAGAGTATTTTTCAAAATTTATGACATTTAACGGGCATCTTAATTCATTGAACAAATAAGGTTGAAAGATTTTGGATCAAATGGGGTTACTTTTTGAGGGGGAGTTAAACTTGTGTTAACTCAAATGGCCAAAGTTGTCTGTTATGTGCAAGAATATGGTCTTACGTGCTAATTGCTAATTGCTTCTGAGTCTTTCACATCTTAAAGGACCATTAGTGTCAATATTGTAACTTGGAAACACCCTTAACAAGTATAATACCAAAATGGGACATTAACCTTGAAGTCCAAGGGCCAATTCTGTCAATTGATGAAAGATGTTCCTAGGTATAGAAAGTGAGGGACCAAATATGCCATTAACTGAAACTTGTGATTAAGTATAAAAGGTCACTGCGTTTTGACTTGGTCAAAACTCTCAAATCCAGTCAAACTTTTATATTTCTCTCTCATACTCAAAACACAACCACAGTTGCGATTTGCCTTCCTGAAATCATTTGTGTGATTCTTCTCCTAGGTAATTCTTGGTTTTAGCTCGACATCATTTTAATATGTTATATCTATAACGTCGTAACTTAGAAATCTCGTGTTATGTAGATTTTCGTGATCAATTGTCATCAAAAACTAGGTGAGTGTTTGTAAATGTGTTTAGATTGTTGGGATAGCACTAGTATACCCAAATGATGCCTTGTTGATGTTATGTTAGTTTCCCCAATTACTAAATTATAATCCTTGAGATTTTCGCATTTAGGATTGACTTTTTAAGTCAAAATAGAGTTAGAAAGTTATGAGTGGTGAACCCGTGGTGGTGTTAATAAGTTTAGTAAGCATTGTAGATTGTTAAGTCAAGACGCGCTAAAGTATTTGGAACCCTTGATTCTGTACAGTTTGAAATATGAGTATTAATGCATTCTTGGTTGCATTTTGCTTAGGAATTCTTGGTTGCGTTTTGATTAGGAAATCTTGGTTGCGTTTTGCTTAGGAACTCTTGACTGCGTTTTGTTTTGAAAGTCTAGATTACGTTTTGCGTAGGATTTCTTGGTTGCGTTTTGTTGAGGATTTCTAGGTTGCGATTTATTTTAAATTATCCTTGGTCAGCCGTTTTTGAGTGATATCCCTGATTGCGTTTTGCTCAGACTCTTGTTGCGTTTTGGTTAGGATTTCGTGGTTAGGTTTGACTTAGAAGAAATTCTTTGGTTGCGTTTTGCCAATAAAATTCCTAACTGCTTTTTGCCTCATATGTTATAGTTGAGTTTTGCATAAGTGCTCTTCGTTGCGTTTTGCTTGACTATTGTTGGTTGCGATTTGTTTAGGTAAAAACTTGTTGCGTTTTGCTTGTTGAATTCTTCGGTTGCGTCTTTGTCTGTATGATCCTGTTGCGTTTTGTTCATCTGTATGTTTGTGCGTTTTTGAGTATTAAATTTACAGGAACCAAAACGAAGAGTAATTGCGTTTTTGTTTAGAAGACACTTAATATATTTTACAATAGTAAAAACCCCTATTTCAAAAATTTCCCAATTGTTTTGCGTTTTGCTTATTTTAATATAATAGTGCTTGCGTTTTGATTGTGCGTTTGCCTTGTGCGTTTAGTATGATTGCGTTTTTGCCTGTACTGCGTTGTGATAGTTTTCTAATAAAATAATCATTGCGTTTTGCTGCATTGCGTTTTGGATCCTGAGTGTACCTCCTAATTGCGTTTGCTTTTTGTAACGATCATTTGCTGTTTTCGTCTTCATTTGCTTGTAAATTGTTATCGAGTCTTGTGGTTTAGTCATTGTGTTAAGTCCTCTCTTACAAGAGTCAACTTCGGTTGCCTCAAGAGTTGTCCTCAATTATTGACCATTCACCTATATGATACTAGGTGCACCTTTTTCCTAAGACTATAATCCATAACTGATTAACTCTGAGGCACTGACTTCATTCTAACATCTCCTATCTATATGACATCTATTCTGTGAATGTGACTGTGCAGATATAATGGCTGATGTTAATGCTCCGGTTGAACAAGCACATGTTGTGGCACCACCCATTCGCACTGATGAACAAATCCTGCCTCGCATTAGATGGGTGCTAATAGGGAAAAGCAACTGCTATCTGGATGCTGAAAAGTCACAAAGCAACCCAATCTACAAGATTGCGGTGGACATTCTGAAGCAAACCAACTTCTTCAGAGCGTTTACCGCCTCTTCGACAATACCAGCTATCTATATTTTTTAGCATTTAGTTCTGGGATACTATTTGCTATGACAGAACAACGGGGGTTACAAGTGTCAACTGGATGAGCAATGGTTCAACCTTACTAAAGACACACTTAGAGTTGCTCTTCAGATCACACCAGTCAACAACAACAAGGCTTTTTCTTCCCTTCCAACTCAGGATACTCTTATCAACTTGTTCACGAACTGGGTTATCAATAAGAAGGCATTCACTTACATAGTTGTAACTAATGACTCGTTCCAACCGTGCGTGGGAGAGCACTCACGGACAAATCATTTAAATATGCCTTACGAGGGAAAGGATTCTGGAGTTGAAAGGTTAAAGAGCTCTGTGTTGCAGATTCTTGGAGGCATAATCAATCGAGATACATATCGATTATGCGGAAAGGGATGTGGGAAGAATTCACTCAATCCATCCATACTTTCACTGAAGACAAAAAGAATCTGGCACAACACACTCAGGGAAAGAAGAAAGCCACTCTCATTGTGATCCCAAGTGTGAGGTTTACTAAACTGATTATCTTTCATCTGCAACGCTAAAAATGCACAAGTTCCATACAAGACCGTAGTCTTCCCCCCCCCCCCCCCCTTTATTTGCCTACTGAAGACACCTATTCTGGGATATCTAAATTCAGTGCAAAGGAACCAAAGGGAAGTCTTTGGGGATGCCTTTCGAATGAAATAATCACTTATGACATGTCGAGAAAGCAGTTTACTACATATGCTTATCTAGCAGAAAAGTAGCCCAAGCATCAAGATATTTGCTGGTGAAGAAGTTTAGTGATCCTGATCTCTGCTCCAAAATCTGCATAATCACCAAAAACAAGGTTAACCAAGCAAAAAAGATATGCTAACCCTTTCTTGTAGCACCCTAAAGCAGGCAACCTAGAAAGAAAACCTCAGACAGCTACCAACCAAGCCTAAGGAGAAGAAACGAAAGCAGGCTAAGGAAACCACTGAAGCAACACCGCCAGCCAAACGAGCTAAAGCTGGGAAGGTGGTAAAGAAGCGAACTCTTAAGAAATCTCAGCAGTTGGTTGATGAGTTTGTTGATGTGTGAGGGATATTCCCATTGGACTAAAACATGGGTTTATGGTGACTTAGAGGCTGTACGCAAAGGGCTATTGAAGAAAGTCTGAAGGATGTTCACGGTGCACCTCGAGGTCCTTTTCCTCCTGTGGTGTTCAGGGAAACCGACACTGGAAAGTTTCAACCACTTCTAGAGGTAGAGGGAAAGGGAAAGGAGAAAGTCGGTGTGGAGCAAGCTGCTCAGGTTCTACTCAATCTTCAAACTCTAAAGAAAAAGAGCCCAGTTGAACAATACATCTTTCAGAGACGTACTTTCACACCAACTGAACCCTCGAGTCATGATGAATCCTCATTTCTATATGTTGAACTGGGCTTGACTGAAAGTGACACAGAATCAGATAAGGAAATGCCTCCCGTAGTCAAGAGTGGTGATCAAGATGAAGGCTAGGCTGAACCAGACCCTGGTATACAAGATAAAGGCTAGGCTGAACCAAACCCTGATGATGTTGCAGAGTCTTAACCTCTATCAACTCCTGGTGTTCATGTTGGACCAAACCTTGAACACACAGATGTTGAGGCCACTGACGCTACAAGTCAACCATAACCTGGACAAATGGATGAATGTGTTAACCATTCATGAACTACCTATAACGTTCAGGAGAATCAGAAGCGTACGAATTGATGAAAACTGGTGATTCCGAGGATGCCTCGCCTAACTCTACAGGGACTTTGTCTTCTCTATAACACTTAGCCAAAGACTTCAGCTTTAGGGATCAATTCTTCAATGATAAACCCTCAGAAGCCGATAATGAGAAGACAACAGCAGATACAGAAGCTGAATCAATGGGTGGGGGGGGGGTTTCCGTTTTTTTTCACACAAAAAAATATATCAAGACCACCTCTGCGATCCCTCCTATATGACATCTCAGTGATTGATCTCGTGTTCTAGACCCGATTCTCCAACGTTCATCAGCACTACCAACCACGACACCGCAACTGCACAACAACACAACATTAGACCAACTATTCCTCTACACACCTCTTGCTCACAACAAGTTTCCTTAGATTCCATCTTAATCAACCGACTAGGAGAACTCGAACAACATATTGCGGATTTGGTGGATACAAACCAAGCCCTAGAGGAAAGATTAGACAAACATGGGTCCAGACTATACAGGTTGGAGAATCAAGATATTCCAAATCAAGTGAGCAAAGCTGTGGATGAAATAGTCATGGATGCTGTTGACTGGGCTATGCAAGCACCACTCAGGGAATGCTTCAGAGACCTGCCAGAAGCTGATATGAAAGAAATTCTTCATAACCGAATGTGGGAATCCAAATCCTACCAAACTCATAAAGATCACATGACACTGTACGAGGCTCTAGAGAAGTCTATGGCTCGAGATAACAGTGACCATCTCCTGTCTGACTTGGCTGAAGCAAGGAAAAAGAAGAAAAAGAGACAAGGATCACCTAAAACACCACCTGGCTCTCCAACTCATCCTCCACCACCAGCAGGTCCCTCTGGAACTTCAGGACCCTCTGGCACTTCTGGATCGTCTCAATCACCACCTCCTCCTCCACCTCCATCTAACAATCAATGTGGTTAGTCTACAAGCACCGCTTGACCCAAGGCGGTGGGGGGAGGGGGATCTCAAAGACGACTGCTTCAGCAGAATATACTGCTTGGATGATGACCGACACCAGACTTAAGCCGTTTGTCTCACCAATTCCTGAAGAACTTCATATGGATGACGATCGATGCAGACGAACCAAGCATTACTCATCTACTGGTGAAGACGTGAGAACTGATCATATTTCCACTACTTAACTGGAGGCAGGAGTTTGGTGGAAGCCTATCACTGAAGACCGATCTGCTACACCTGAACCTGCCTGGTCCATCCCATCATCTGATCTGAATGTCCCAACGAACAACTGGGCCTCTGCTCTGAAGTCTACCTATACACCTCCACCAGAGAACTCACTACTTGCTCAGATCGGTGATATGGCAACATTCATGGACTGGTATTGCAAAAAGCAAGGAATCTCTGAACTGACTCAAACAGACCTGGAAGGCCCTGCATATGAAATTGTCAAAGTCTTTCATCCCGACGTAGTTCATCTCCAGTTCCAAATGGAAGAATGCCACAAACTTCTCACCGATCAAGTGGACGATGCAATCCTAAGGTACAATGTCAGCAAACCACTACCGCTGGGTGGTGATCCGGGTCATGTCACAATACAACCGGACTTCTTCTTCAACAAAGACTTGGAATATCTACGGTACGGCCGCAAAATGGGCAGGCCTGCCTTGTCAATCTCGAAGATGAAGGCTGCCTATTATCCTGATGTTGGCTTAGAGCAAATGGTATCAGATCAGATGTGGATTAAAGAAGAATGCAAGTTGACGTCGCTGCGATGTGTGGTATTATCTCACTGGGTGGTTTCAATGACAACGGTTCTACATGATCGACACACATCAGACTGGTGATCGCAGGGCTGTACGGACCCATATGCGTATCTTAAGTGTCGTCAGAATTGAAGTCTTCCCAATGTATGGGTACAATTACATGAAGAAGATTGTCCTTCGTCGAGCTGATCTCAAAGAATATGTCATCGCGGAAAGGGACTTCAAATATCTGTACCCTAGTGACTTTGAAGATCTGTACTTGTTGAATCTTCAAGGTCACTTGAACCATCTCTCACCCGAAGACAAAAAGATTCTCACTACTGCTGTCAACTTATGGACCAGAAACTTGGTTATCAGACAATGTGTAGAAGACTTTCAGCTAGGGATTGAGAGCTACCAGACGCAGTTAAACCTCACCAAACCTCGATGGGATACCAAGGGATTTGAGTACAAGCATGACTTCACAGTAATTGACTCTCCAAGGGTCGTCACATTTAGGGACAAATATGGGGTTACTGTGCATATGAGTTCAATGATTACACAAAATTTAGTTGATGGTAACTTACATAACATATTGATGAAAAGCGTTTTGTTGGATTACAAAGTCAAGGAATTCAGGGTCAACAGGATGAATCCGGGTTTGGATACACGGTTTTGGACGAAGAAAGACGTCGACAGAAGCAAGGAGTTTATGTTTGCCATACAGAAACGACTTAAGACAAGACGTATCTTTCGGAATCTGGAAAGCTTTGTTGGTGGCAGGATAAGAGAAGGAGACTACCGACTGCTGAAGAGAACCGAATGAGGGGTAGTTTTCTTATATGTTGTTGTCATATGTACATTCTAATGTAGTGATTAAACTGTCTCTTAGGCTTGTATATTAAGTATTCATATGTTCCATAATCGGCTTGTATAAACCTGACATACTGTCTCTAAAATTTTCCTAACTTAAATCAATTGAGACCCAAAATCTCAACGGATTTGAAATTTTTGCTCGGGGGAGAAAATGTGATTTAATTATGAAAATCTGATAAAAATTGTGATTTCTTAACTCAAGTGTAGGCTCTCCTATATGTGCTAAACTCTTTCGAATATCGATGCACATATTGAGGGGGGGGGGGGAAAGCGAATATGGTTATGATGGGCAATTATGGAACACCTAGGCCGACCCTTGTAATTACGTTTATCAGAGTTATATGGTGGTTACAGGTTAGGTACTTGATCCCACGATCCCGCCAGAGCCGGAGGGATCTACCCAGGAATCCACTAGTTAATATAGAAGTCCTTAAGTATGATTATTGATAAGTGTAAAATACACATATCCGTTATTACCAAAAATGACCCTAAATGACCACAAATACACTAAAAATAGCAAAAATATACTTGTTTTTGTGTTTTGTGTGTGCAGGTACGGATATATCAAAAATCATAAGAAAACCATCAAAAACGGGAAAACACGGACACGAGAACGGAAGAGCGTGCAAGAGCCGGAAGCCAAAGTCAAAAAGTCAACCCTGGTCAAACCTCAGTCAACAAAAGTCAACCATAAAAGGACAAAAACCCTAAAATATTCCATTTCAGTCCCTCAAGTTTCCAAAAAGTTACACAAATAGTCCCTAAGCGCTCTAAATAGGCTGAAACCTTAAATTCCCTCCCGATCATATGCCCAAAAACAATATGCCCATTTATAAGTCCCATTCTCCCTTTACACTAAGTCTAGGGATCATTCCTGCCAAAGATAAAAGTTATTTTACACTTGGTCTTTTATACAACAAAGACAAGGACCATAATTGCCAAATGACCAAAGTTTAAATCTAATTTACCCGTTTTCAGTTATAAATGGCGCCAAGAACATGTTATTGTTTACTTTCTTCCCCAACTTTACCACACAGTCAAATGAGAGGGCTTTTACCAATTAGAGGTCAAAAAGGACAATTCATGGGACAATAAACATAATGGCAGGGAGAAATAAGTCAAATCAAGAGCTCTTATTGGTTCACTCAAGCTATCAAGCCACGTGGATGTAGAGAAAGCACAAAAGAAGAGGGGTTTTATACTCGAAGGACTCATATAACTAGCACAAGGACGTCACATCAAAGGATTGCCAGCTTGGCAATCCGTGTGACTATCACTTGATCAAACGGCTTAGATTAGCTCTCTAATGATTGAGAATTTGTACGGACATGATTGATTGGAGCGTGTAGAGCAAGGGAAGACTAGAAGCTTCAGCTTGGGCCTATAAATACTCACACTTCACACACATTCACCATCTAGTTTTTTTAGTAGCTTTTAATTTTAGCTTAAATTTAGTTTTTAGATTATGTAATTTCCTTTCAAGTAATGTAACTCAACTTTTATTAATGAAATTTAGTTTTATTTTGTCATAAGCTCTCATGTTTTCAACTCATAAGCTCTCATTTTCTTATAATTGTTAAGCTAAAAGTTCATAAGCTCCTATAAAGCTCTTGCTAGTCTATAAGCTAGTAATTGAGCTTAAACTTACCTTAATCATATTTTAATTCTTAAAATCAGCTTAAAAACTTATTACCTTTGCTTAAATGGATTTTAGCTTTTGGAAGGAGATCCAAAAATGGAAGGGATCTCATGGACTTTTACTAGCTTATCCATAAGGATAAGCTAGAGCTAGAAGATAAGCTCTATTGAGCCTTTAAGCTTCTGTTTGGCTGAAGTAACTTGTAAGTCTTTCTTTCACTTTCTTTATCTTTAATTTCTAGTGTAGAATTGCTTAAAAATTGCTTATTAGTATAGATCTGCTTAATTGCTTATTCTAGTAGCTATCTTGTTCTTATAATTATGCTTATTAGTTGAAATGGTTCATCTGTTTTAGCTTAGATAGCTTAGATCTTTAATTTTCATTTACTTGTCTTAAAAACCATATAAAAAACCAAAAATACAGCTTAAGTAGTTTAGCTTATTGTTTATGGCTTATTAAAAGCTTAGGATTACTTATTTAGCTTGTTATTAGCTGTTTAAATATCTGAATTCTAAAAAGTGTTCAATAGTTTTCAAATTCATTAGCTAAATAAATTCTGTCAAAAAGTTAAGGGGTGTTTGGTATAGTGAATTTTGACCTTTAAAAGTCAAAGCTACTTTGAAATTTCTTATTGGTTAGTGTATTAGATTTAGCACTAATTTAAGTAAGATGTAATAAAATTGATAAGTTAGTTTGAGCTTATAAGGATTTTGTGGCTTATTGAATCTGTCTCTACACCAGGGGAATTTTCCTTGTGAAAATTTGAACCAAGCCATCTAAGGCTTGGTTCTTGCTTGATTAGAATTTAGAGTCACTCAAATAGAGTGACTAAGTGCAGGATTACCTCTTAAGGTATCTTGCCTTTGTGCTTGCCCTTTGCTATTTGCATCAGCAGTGGTAACACTAAGTTACCACTGCTGTCATTTCTAGGTTTCACTTAGCCAGAAAATTTAGGTTTTAGGTTTTAAAATTTAGATCACTTATGATTAGACATAGCTTATTTTAATTTTAGGTCCTGCTTTTAGTTTCTAGTTTATATTCTTTGCATATTTTGCTTATCAAAAGGTCATTAAAATCTCAAAAGATCAAAAAATAGTAGCCAGTTTAAGATTTAGTTTTAAAATTTTGATTTCTAGCTTATAGGTTGTGTTTTTATGATTTGGATTTATAGCTTTTAAGTAGTTTAATAAGTTTTCAAAAGCTAGGGTTCTGAATTAGCTTATTAAGTTCTTTAGCTTAAGTGGATTTTGTGCTTTTTAAGTTTCTTTCTGAGTTTGTAGGTTTGATCATTAGATTCAGTTAAGGTTAAGCATTAAGTGTTTTAAGTGCATTTAGCTTATCATTTCTAGATAATAGACATCTTAAGCCTTCTAGAACAGCTTTTGCTTTCAAAATTAAGCTTAATTTGTGCTTTGTGCAAGTGTTTTAGCAAAAATTAGCTCAAAAGTCCACTTTCTGTAGGAAGCTTATAAATAAGCTGTTTTAGTGCTTATTTGTCACTTTCAGATAAAAAGCTCAGTTTTAAAGTTGTTTAAAATCATGTTTTTAATAAGTTTAGATATTTAGATTTGTTAAAAGTAAGAAAAATAAAAAAAAATGCAAAAAGTTGGGGTTTGCCTGCCTCGAACTCACGACCTCCCTCTTATATGCCATATGCCTTAACAAGTGTGCTACAATAGCTCATCCATCAGTGTTTCCTTCCATCAAATACTTATACACGATTTAACTCACCTTTTCATTTATAAGCCGTAGCTAAATAAGCTCTTTTCTCAGCTTATTTAATAAGCTGAGTTCTTTCTTTTATTTTTCTAGTAATCTTCGTTGCATTATAGATTTTTCCTGAATTTTTCGTAATTTTTTATCAATTAGTTTATTTTTAATAGTTTTTCGAAAGTTAAAACCTTAAAAAAATCAATAAAAAATAGAAAATTTTTTTATAAAAAAACATAGTTTTTAGTTTTATAAAAAATAGCTTTAGGTTTACATTCAGTAAAATCATTTTTACACTTTTTAGATCTTAATTTTCATTTTTGAGCTTTTATTTTTAATTTTAAAAATAGGATTTTAATTTTAAAAATAGTTAAAAATAGTTTTCTGAGTTTTTATGTTATTTTAGACTTTTCTAAGTTTAAAAATCATTTTTCTAAATTTTTAGTACTTAATTTGCTATTTTTTAAGATTTAATTAGATTAAATTAGTTTTTAATTCATAATAAATTCAAAAATAATCAAAAAAATGTTTTTCTTTTTCCTAAAATTTTCTTTTGTCCTATCTTAGGTTTAGAAATTTAGTTTACATTTTTAGGAGTTAAATTTAGTTTACTTGCTTATTTGTCGCGTTTTATTTGTTTCCCGTTAATTGTTAAGTGCTTTAATTGTTTTTAATTGCTTGTTTTTAATTAGTAGTTATAGAAAACCCAATCAATCTTCGAACCCATTCAAATCAGTATCCAATATCAAGCGAGGTTTCAATTTCTCAAATCGTTGGGAAAACGACCCGGGAAATCATACTTTCCGGTAAACATACGTATATTATATATTATATATATATATTTTAAAGAGTGAATTTTCCTTAGGGAATTTTCTTAATTGCTCTTGTGGTATTATATATTAGTATATATTATTCCGCGTATCAAATTTTTGGCGCCGCTGCCGGGGATTTGAGTTAACGAATCTCTCGTTTTGTGTTTGTTGATAAGATTTGAAGATCCTTTCGTCCTCGAAAGTTTCATTTTTGTTAAAAAAATTCAAAATTAAAAAAAATCATAAAATATAAAAAGTAAAAAATATTTTTCTTTTCTTTTTTGTATAGCTATCATATAAAAAACACAAAAAAAAATCAAAAATATAAAAAATATAAAAAAATTGTCCTTAAAAAAAGAAATAAAATACACAAAGTTGGTAAAAGAACACCAACATATAATACTCTCAATCGAGGTATTATCATTTCAATT
>BQNB010109832.1:5038-22674 GCA_026074375.1 Tanacetum coccineum
AGGAGCAGGTAGAGTAAACAGATGATCAGGATCTTTGGGAGTAATTCGTAAAGCATTACGAAGTAAGTCCGCAACAATTCAAAGACATGATCATCAATCGTAAAGAAGTGTGCTTTGGCAGTCAGATCATATGCAACTGTATACTAAAACTATTGCATATAGATTTCTAGAGCATCAGCAGTAGCAATGAAGGCATTATAGACTGAGAACTGCTTTGGAATCTCTAGACAAACTTTATAGATTGGATCAGGTTGAGTCTTTTCCAAGGCAATTCTAAAGTTGCTCATTCCAATCTTGACATGATCATTGATTGGAACCAGCTCAGCATCAAGCATGGTCTGTTGTTGTTGTTGTTGTTCATCTTGTTCTTCTGCCATTGATTTTGCTTAAGAATATCAATACATATTCATATACATGTAATTAATGCACAAAAATGATTGAGTATCATTTGTGTTTGAGTGAAGTGTATTTTATTGACTATGTGATTGATCTGTTTTATGTTTGATTTGTTAAGTTCAAGCATTATACAAGATTCAGTTCAAGAAGGTCAAAGTCCATGGTTAATAGTTAATCATTACAGTCAAACTGTCCATATTAAGCCAAATTAGTCCAATGTATATCCAAACAATCCAAATTATGTTTAAACAGTCCAGATCACATTTTAGGTTCAATTTTAACTTAATGTTGCTTGTTTTATACTTAAAATCATGACTTGATATGACTAATCCCTTGTTAACTTGTCATTATGAATTTGTTAGACCTGAACAAAACTTGATAAATCGCAAGACACATATTGGTCAAATTACGAAGTCAAACTGGAAAAACAACTTGTCAAATATAGTCAAACAACTGGTCGACTATGGTCAAACCGCTGGTGTTGACCAGCCAAACCACTGGGTTTGACCGGCCAAACCGCTGGTCAATGTGGGTCAAACTGCTAGATGTACTTGGTCAAACTGCTGGTGTTGACTAGTCAAACCGCTGGTATTGACTGGTCAAACCATTGGAATTGGGTGACCAAACCGCTAAAAGAACAAGACCCAAACCGCTAGATAAACTGGATCAAACCGCTAAGTTAAAATGACCAAACCGCTACTTTAATTTGGTCAAACTGCTAAAAAGCTGGGTCAAACCGCTACATTAGCCATATCAAACCGCTATTCTAACATATTCTTTAACAATCATTTAACACACACAAACATATTCAATAATCAACTAGATTCATGGAAAAACATATCAACAACAACACGTGATCATTATTTCATTAACAACATGCCAACTTCAAGCCTTTTAAAGCCGAAAAGATACCTAAGGGATCATTCAGGTGTTTTGGAGCAACAATGCGTACATATGTCATACAAAGGTTTCAAAGGTATCTTAAAACATCTTAAGCACAAAAATAAATACCTCTTAACATCATGAGCATCAAACCGCAACGATAACATGCAAACATAAACTTTGTGAAACAAAATTCCTAGTGAGTGTTTCTAACACCTTAAGAAACTTTCTTAAGCATGAAAACATACGCACCCATAAACAACATCAATCCCTTATCATTTTTTATCGAAGCATGAACAAAAAATAAATCATTTCATAAGAGGATGTTTGATTCATCACAAACTATTACAAACCTATCCTTAGAATTTCTTAGTAAACAAAACCCCTTAATCAATTTAAGGTTTCATTCACTTTGGATAATCAAGAATCCTAATTCGATTTTACCCTAAAACGAGTGAATGGGAAGGTTTTGATCTAATTCCTTTTAAAACTATTATGTTTAGATGATAGTAAACAAGTTTTAATGATTACCTTATGCACGAGAAACACGACAAGATTTTGATGTGTGTGAGGTGTAGCGGTTTGAGAGAGAAGCAAAAGGAGGGTGTGTTTGGTTTCTTAATACCAAACTGTCACTCTTGTGGGGTTATTTTGAAACTTTGGTGATATGGCAAAAACAGTCCCTCTACTTTCATGTGTTTATTAATTGCATTTGTTAACTTTTCTAAAGGCATAATCAAATAAAGGCTTTTGGCAAAACTAGTCCTTGTGGTTTTAACCCTAAAACTACTTAACTAATAGTTGCAACTAAGTCCCTAAAGATATAACAAATGACATCTTAAGCCCTTTAAGTTAATAAATTAACTCCCCTTTAAACCATGATCCGTCATTTATCAAAACGTTATCCGTTTGTTCCTTGATTTATTTTGAAAAACCGTTTAAAAAGATTATTTGTGAGCACTTTTCCCCCCTTTAAACAATGACCTTTTTTCTATTTAAAGAGTTGTAGTCGTTGTTTGAGTGATAGAATTATCTTTTTAAATCTTTTTCTGATTCTTGAAAACACTGATTATTTTGAAATAACAACTTTTTCACCAATAAAAATAAGATTTCTCTTATTTTTAAAAATAAATGCACTAAAACGTACACTTATCTTATAAAGACAGCCCAGGTTGTTGATGACATCAAATAACGTCTATTTTATAGCATCATTTATCCCATGTAATTAACCCATTTTGTATAATTATTGCAAAGAATTGTTACTTAATCGTTTGTATTTGAGAATTGCAGTAATTATGGAGTACTTGGTGAAGATTGACTAAAAGGCATGCATTCTGGAGCTTAAACAAAGATATTTTGAAGATTACTGTTCTGACAACCAATACGCCGTATCTATCAAGGAAGATACGGCGTATCTGTGCCTACACTCACCAAAGACCACGAAGGAAACAAGATCCAATACGCCGTATCCAGAAGAAGGCAATACGCCGTATTCAAGCTATATGGAAATAAAATATTCTAGAAGATATCAAATGTGGTCCCTACTCTAAGAAACCCCCGATACGCCATATCTAAGACATTGGATACGCCGTATCGACCATATTCCAGACCCTATAAATAGAAAACTCAAAAACGAGTTGTAAGTGTGCTAAATCATATTCTCGATACCTAAACCATAATATCGATTTTCAGAGGAGAAAAAGAGCAGAAGAGGTTGAGCAACGTGATTAATTCCATAGGAGACAACGTGTGATTTCTTATACTCTTGTAATCGTTCAGTTTTTGGTATCATTCGTTAACTCAGTTAGTTTACCTTGGCTAAATCATTACTTTTGTATTAATTATGACGTTTGAAGGCTAATACCTTTGGGTATTAGCCATTATTATGAATATCTTAATGTTTGGTTTGTTTATCTCGATTTCTTAATTTATCGTTGATTGCTTGTTTATGTTTATAAAATTATAGTTGTTTACGTGCTTTTGTATGCGACCTATCATTCAACTGGATCTAGTGATACATACCAAGTAATCTAGATGCCGGGATAGCTCTGCATATAGTGATTTATACATCTAGACCAATAGGATCACAATTAACGACCTATCTTTGGCCTTTGATTATGGGCTTAGTTGGACCACCATCAAGATGACCCCGCTCTCCGCGGACTTCACACGAGTTTCCGACTTACCCTGTCGATTTCCTGCTGCACACCCCCGACTCTGGATACGGTGCGGACTACTAGTGTATTGAATTTCCATTTACAGCGAGCTAAGGTGGG
This sequence comes from Tanacetum coccineum, assembly GCA_026074375.1. Classification (NCBI taxonomy): domain Eukaryota; kingdom Viridiplantae; phylum Streptophyta; class Magnoliopsida; order Asterales; family Asteraceae; genus Tanacetum; species Tanacetum coccineum. The sequence goes on from BQNB010109832.1 coordinate 8,593, forward strand.
TAAAAGTCCTCCTATGAGCCTATGGTTTAACAAAGATCATCAATTGCTTATAATCCCAAGATAGATTATAATCAGTAAATAAGAGATGCTTTATGTGGAGATGCGTTTAATGTGACAAGAATATACTATCTAGTGATCTGGTCTTTAGGAAGAAGTACGCCACAAGTCTTAAGAATGATATTCCCGCCTCAGATAGTAATACACCGAAAATTATCATGAAGTCATCTAATAGAATTAATACTTACACAAGCCGAGACAACAATTCTAAGACTTTGTGATTTCTACTAAATACGGTCACAAATCACAGATATTTTTCTTATATTTGGCTAGACCCTTTTGCTTTAATTCTCACTGATTAATCACTACAGCGTGGCGATGAAAATTGTTTGCACACATGTCCTACGACGACTTCGGTTTTTAACACACGTCTCGCGCTACACTCTAAACAGACCGTGTGCCAAAAGACCTCTCTACGCTGAAAACACGCCTAAACCAAACTGACAAACCCCCTCCTCAGTCATTTACTACATAGTTAACAGATAGATTTTACATTAACATAGGTTGAGCATAAGTTTTTGCATAGATTAGACTAACTTTAGATTAGAAAAAAAATACCAAATAATTAAATAAATAAAAGTGCTTCTTCCTCGTTATTTTCCTCCCCCCCTCTCAGCTCTTATGCTACGACACCTCCTACTTTACCTCCAACGAAACTCCCACCAGACAGGTACAAACTCTGCCCGTTAAAGTTCTTTGTTTTATAGTTCTAAGTGCGTACAAAATATAGAATTAAAAACTTGAATCATAAAAATTAACAACCACACAACAACGACACATTAAGTTATTGGCGCCGCTGCCATGGAGAGTGAAAAATAATTCTTTGATTTTAATTGATATATAGTGGTTTTAGCATTAAGATTAGATCTAAAACCCTTAGGATAGTAGTAATTTATATTAATGGTATAATTCTGTTATATAATGTATATTTGCTTGTTATATTTGGTTGTGTTTAATTGTTTTGGAGTATTTAATTGATTTTTCATAATACACTTGATCGGTCGATAAAACTATACGGACGAATTTCACTTCATTGGATACGCGTATCAACTTTTCTCCCAATACAGCGTATTCTCTCACAAATTAATACGGCTATCTCCACTTTAACTTTAAATACGGCATGTCGTATCATAGCTTATAAATAGAAGCTGAATTTTCGAGTTTCGATTTTCGAGCTCAATTTTTTTAATCTTTCCTTCATAACAAATCCTTCTATCTTTTCCACCTTTGTTGACAGATCGTAAAGCAAAATAGAGCATAGTTGAATGAAGAAGAGAAGATAGACAAATAAGCGAAAATCAACAACAAGAAAAATCAGTAACAAATGACCAAGCACAATTACTAATTCAGAGATTACAAGCATTACGGTTAATGGAGAAGAACGTCCTATAAAGCTAAAAAGGAAAATTCACCTTGATGATTTGCATCAAAAATTGCCTTTAGTGTGTACTAATGGGAAGACGCGGTCAGAGCATAAAGAATACATTCTGAAAAATGTTGACCCAATTAATTTTACCGAAATTTGTAATCAGGATAAACTTAGAGTTGTTTGTTTTTCCAAAATCTCATTGGTTTGCAAGATGCATGGAGAAGGTTCTTAGAAGATTAACGAACGCGCGATCAACCGTTGACTCGCGAAAGCATGCGGGCAAAGCAGACAATATTGTGGTCTGAGTAAGCGGGATGTTCGAGTGAGAGCGATACCAGTGGTGTTAATATCAATCATAAAACTTGTAACGATATTTTTCTAAAATATCTACCTTGATGGATTATATATCCTGGTCAACTTAGCCAAACTTTTGGTATGTTGAGAAGTGTCGAAACATCTAATCTTGCTGAAGAAAGTTATCATCGTCTTGCTTAGAAACGGTTTATCAGATTTTAAACCTTTTCTCGGTCACACAATCGGATAACACGAATTTAATCTCGGGACGAGATTTCTTTAAGGGGTAGGTACTGTAACATCCGAGAATTTTCGAAATTTTGAATGACGATTTCAATCTTTGACTTTTAGGGTCTGGCTTGACTTATAAGAACGATCATCTAAATCACGTTTTCACGACTCGGACTCTAAAGCAATTTGATGTGAAATGATATTCCAGACAACTTTTTAGTTTTGCCCGAGACCTGGAAACGAGCCGAAAAGGGCTAAAACAGCACCGCAAACATTTAACGAACAACATACAACGCGGACCCACAAAAATAATTAAATTTGTTTTTAGTTATCAGTATTTATTTAATAAAAATATTAAATAAATTAGTCATCATTTTAATTAAAAGCGTTGTTGATAACGCGAATGCTCGAGCTTAAATCCATTTTTATTTCGGACGAGGCGAAACCGGTTCACAAAATGAATAACAAATATTTTATTAAATGTTATAAAATATTTATGAAATATTATCAAGCGAATACTCATTTTTATCAGAAAAATGATTTGGAAAACAATGGCGCAAGTTTCGAGGTTTGAATCATTCGTTAAGTCATTCAAACGAGTCCCGAACCGTTAATTATAAAAACTATATTAAAAATGTTACAAAATGAACCCTAGACTATGGGGGACTTTTCACTTTCTTTTATATATATATAAAACTTATATACTAAAATTTCATTTCATCTCATATTATACACACACTCATCACTAACCTCTCTCTCTCTCCCAAATAATCCGGCCACCCCTCCCCCACCTCCGGCCACCGTCGGCCGTCGCCGGAAAAGTTTTCCGACGAGAGTTCCGACCAAAACCAAAAAGGTTACTCACCACTCGATCTATCCGATCCCCCATACCACTCTCCTCCACGCGCCACTCCCCATCCCCACCACCGAAACCACCACCACAGCCACCATAACACCACCATCTCATCCGCACCACCATGGGGGTGCGTTTGTTATTATTATTATTTTTTTTAAACAGAAAAATATGGTGCGTGTGGTTTGTTAACAACAGACGAGGGGTGTTTGTTTTATGGGTTAACAGCCGCGGGGGCGTTGGGTTCGGTGGTCATAAGCCCCAAGAAGGGTGCGGTTGGTTTGTGTACACGCACCACAGGTGCGTTTGGTTTCGGGTCAACCAACAAGTGGTGCACTTGGCTGCTTAGCCACCAAAATAGGGGGTGTTTGTTGTGGTTCGCGGGTCCGCACCACAAAGGGGTGAGTATGGGTTTGTATCGACACCATGGGTGCGTTTGGATTGGCTGCGAAATAGCCCAGGGACGCTTTTGGTTTGTATTTCCATTGGTTAGGGTGCGTTGGGTTTATGGCAGACAAGGGGGGCTGCGTGTGGTTGGTCTCGGCACCACAAAGGGTGTTTGTTCCGGTGGCAGCCCACCGAAAGGGTGTTTGTCTCGGTGACAGCCCACCCGCGAGGGGTGTTTGTTTCGGTGGTGCGACAGCAGTCACCCAAAAAGGGCGTTCGGGTTGTTTTGTTTAAAAATAGGGTGCGTTTTGGTTTTGTTAAAACAGCCCGAGGGGCACGTTTGGTTTATAATAATGCACAAGGGTGCGTTGGTTTTTGGCTGACCACCCAGGTAGGGTGCGTTTTGGTTTTGTTAAAACAGCCCGAGGGGCACGTTTGGTTTATAATAATGCACAAGGGTGCGTTGGTTTGCGTAAAAACAAGAAAAGGGGTGCGGGTTGGTTTATCAAGAAACGCCACAAAGGGGGCGTTTGGCTGTCAAAACAGCCCAAGGGTGCGTTTGGCTTAACAGCCACGCACAAGGGTGCGTTTGGCTTAACCGAAACAACTTAAAGGCGTGTTTGGTTTTAAGGATAACAATAGATTAGGGTGCGTTTGGCTGTTAAACAACCAAAGGGGTGTGTTTGGGTTAATAAGTTAACACATAAGGTGTGTTTGGTTTGGCAGGTTTGCCAAACGGGGAGGGGTGTTTGGTATAGCAGAAACACGCAAGGGGCGTGTTTGGTTCGGATAAAATGTATATGTGATGAAATCTGTTGAAACTTGCGACGTCTAAGTAAAATGTGGTATTAATATTTAAAACGGGATTAATATTAATCTCTAAGCAATATTAGATGAGTTTTTGAACTAAAAACGGACTTTGGCGCGTTTTTGTAACGAATAATTAAGAGCAGAAAACGGAACATGGGTAATTTAATCCTATATTCATTCGAGATACGTGACTTTGAACAGTTAGATTTGGTTTTAGAATATAACAATTATATTTTTGGACGGACGTTTTGATATAAAACGGGACTTTTAACTCCCAATAACCAAAGAAACTGGAGTGAATCGGACTATACACTTTCTAGAAAACAAGTATATTTTTTTATATATTAAATCTGAAGATCTATTACTTAACGATGTGCGCAACTTACGATGTCCGTTTCAGCCTTTCGGCGAAACATTGCCAGTTGTTCGTCATGCATTTTACTTTTCTGCGAGGATTGTTGTTTAAAATTAAGACATAGCGGGGAGTCAAAAATAAAGGTCGGTGGATCTATTATTCAATTAAATGTATTTAAGACCATTGTTCGGTCAAAAAAAAGAAGAAGATCTAACATTAGTAACTTTCGGTAAATATTCGACATAAGCTATGATTAGACGGGGAAATAGTATTATTCATATAATTTATAAGGGTTAGGTTTAAAGACGCGCAGAAGTGGATTTCTATCACATGTCTATATGTATGTATACCTATTAAATATGTCTGATTTTCGTCGTTACGATGTAGGCATCGTGATGTCTTTAAAGGTGTATTCTAATAGAGCGACATAATTATCGGTCGTGCCGAAGATCGGTTGTAGATTCGGTTGTGATTTAATTTGGGATTATTTGCACGTGGTCTCACCACATTAACCCCCACCCCCACCACCCCCCCCCCCCCCCCCCCGCCGTCCCCCCCCCCCCCCCCCCCCCCCCCCCCCCCCCTCCCCCCCCCCCCCCCCCCCCCCCCCCCCCCGCCCCCCCCCCCCCCCCCCCCCCCCCCCCCCCACCCCCCCCCCCCCCCCCCCCAGCCCCCTCCCCCCCCAATTAGCCATGTTTTATGGTTTTACATATATTTTGGGGAGAACATGCTTGTTTACAAATGCATTTACAGATTGATTACAAATTGGTTTTTTGATAAATTACTTATGTGCATAGCTGCTATGGGATACATTATGGACTTCATTTTTTGGTCAAAATACATAACTTTACATTGAAATGATTACGGATTAGCTTAGGCGGATTGAACTGCTAACAACAAAATTACTGCCCGGGTGTTCTTGGAGGGGACACCGGTAACGGGAGTACATATTTTTACTTTACTGCCTAGGTGTTCTTGGAGGGGACACCGGTATCTTTCTTTTTTTTTTAGGCGTATATATTCTTTAAAATCATGCCCGGGTGTTCTTTGGAGGGGACACTTGTGATGGGTACATACAAGTCTACGTCACAGCGTCATGAACTGTAAATCACTTGGAGGGTGAGCGCGAATGTTTATGAATAGATCCTATTCGGGTGCGGATCCCGTTGGGTGAATCGCTATCGCTTGGGTAACGAACGTTATAGCATGATTTTGCGCGCATGTTGTGAAATAGATCTATTCGATTGACCACCCCCGGTTCGGGTGACTGCTCTCACTGGAACGAAGTATTATAAATGTCGGATCACGTTTGGGCTACTGGTAGGCCCCCCCCCCACCCGCCCCACGTCAATACATACTTGGAACATTTTGGTGACATTAAATTGGTCATGCATTCTTTATAAATCTTTGGGATAAGATTGGTACTTTTGGTGACATTAAATTGGTCATGCATTCTTTATAAATCTTTGGGATTTTTACATGGTATTGTGATGACACAGTGGACAAATACATTCATTTGAAACTTACATTCATATTTAAACTAATCTATGAACTCACCAACTTTAATGTTGACACTTTTAAGCATGTTTTTCTCAGATGAATTAGATGCTTGGATTATTTGATGTGCATTGGAGTCTTTACATTCAAGTTTTTCATGGTGATGCAATTATGGGACAACTATTATTTTGATTTCAGAAAATCAACGAGATTGTTTTACAAACGACACATTTAGAGGTCGTTCTCTTGTATCTAGCGCTGTGTATTATGAAGTAGCACCCCATGTGGTATTCCGCTGCGTTGTATGATTTTTGGGGGTGTTACAGGTTTGTTGCTGGTGGTGTTGTAATTGACTGAGGTTGTATTTGATTATTGTAGCAGGTTATATGATGCTTATGTTGAGGATGTGTTGATGTTGTGATGGTTTGATTGAGTCTGTCGAGTTTGTCCTCTTCCTTCTACATTTCTGTCATAGACCATGACTCAGTGAGTTGACTCGGGTCAACTGAGTCAACTCACTAATAAACCGAGGTTGATCGGGTTTGGTCTAGTGTTAAGTGCTCTAGAGGTTTGATTAATTCGCTCTGTAGGGGGATTAATTCGCCTCCTTCTATGAGGATTCATTCGCCTCTTGCAGGTGCATTACTTCGCCTCCTTGTAGGTGATTAATTCGCCTCTTCGAGTTGTTTAATTCGCCTATTGTACTTTCATGTTCTTTTTGCAAAAAAAAAAAAAAAGAAGAAAACCTGTCTTTGTAAGCAAAAATTATGGATCTGGTTTTGTTTTATACCCATTCGTACAAGGACCCAAAATAAGCTTCAAAAAACTGATTTTCCAAGAAGATAAGCTATGAAATAAGCAGAGATAACAGTAAGCTTTAAATAAGCTTGGACAAGGACTAAATAAGCCATTTACCAAGAAAATAAGCTCTTAAGTACCTAAGGAGGCCATGAAATAATCATTAAACCCAACAAAACCCACAGAATCTGCTTAACCCCCAATGTACACCAACAGACCATGATTTTTTTCCAACCACATAAGCTTTAATGAGTTTTGGAAAAGTAAAGAGACCAAAAAAAACTTATTAAAAAGGTAAAAAAAAGCTGATGGAAACCATGTTCATGCAACAACAACACCATAAAGCTATTGCGTGGCTTTTTCCAGAAAGTAAGCCCACGAAAATAATAAGCTGTTAACTACGAACACAACACACAATACAAAGCTCGGACAGATCTTTTTGAAAAAAAATCATACAAAACCAACAATGACCATAAAGTACAAACAACCTAATAAACCTGAGCTCGTGATACCAATTGAAGGACCTTTATATTATTAGATTGATGACCTTATGGTGTCGGGTGGCCGATCGAAAAACCAGCCAACCATCACCATGGTGACTAGTGAGAGAAAGTTAGAGAGAGAAAGGGAATGAACCATCTGTTTATTAGAAAGAGAAAAGAAAAGTTACACAATGATTCAACCAACCTCTCATGGAGAGTCATGAAGGGTATTTATAGCCTAACACTAAGCTGTCTATACCTCGTTTACAATAATAGTCCCTGCGTGTAGAAGATGGTCTATAGCTAGTCTAATTCACGTGTAAGACACCAACTTTACTAAAAAGTGAGGCTAACTGATCCGTTCAAACTATACCTTAAAATATATATGATATAATAAAATATCAAATATATAGTAAGAATAGTCTAAAAGCAGAATCAATGATACCGAGAAGTAGTATAGAGCTTTCCCGCGGTCGTACCATCCCAAGAGGGCTGGAATGGATAATTCGATACGATTTCGAAGACTTTGAGTTTGAAGGAGGAATTGGTTTGGGGATGTTGAAAAAGTCAAATTAGAAGATAATAACGGACTTAAAACGTTTAAGAAAAAAACATAGAAAATACGAAATTAAACTGGAAAACGAGGTGAGCCGAATCCCGACGCAAGAAAGGAGGGGACGGGAAAACCAAAATCTTTAAAAATAAGCCCTACGAAGCAGAATTTTCGCTTCTAAACAACTCTAGGGATCACAATAACGAAGAATGAAAAAGGACTAGACGAAAAGGTGTAGTCTCGTTTGACCAAAGAAAACGAGTCAAAAACAAAATCCCGGTACCGGACTCGTTCTTTTTAAAACGTAAAAAGTGTGTAAAAATGACCCTACGGAGAAAATTTTCTTATGTTTTCCTACAAACTAGATGGTAAAAGAAAATTTTCTAAAAAAGTAAAATATTTTTTTGATAATTTTTGTATTTTTTATGAATTAAACAAACTTTTAACTAAATTAAATTATAAAAAATAGTAAATGATTACAAAAAATTCTGAAAATTTTTCTAAAAATACTTTACAACTTAACCAATCCTTGAAAAATACCAAAAACACCACACGGGAGCGTTATGCAATAGATGCTCCAAAAATAAGCATAAACAGCTTCTTAGCCTATTTGGGCAAAAACCCCCTTAACTTATTTGCCTTGTGTCTTTAACGAAAAAAAGACCAGGGCGCAGAGAGTGAGTTAAGTGTGTGTTGAGTTTAAAGGGGATGTACCGCTTGGTCCAGGGTTCGTGTCTTGGCTCACCCGGTCCAAGAGTCTTCCCGCTTTAATTTATTTTTTTGAAAAAACTGCAAAGAAGAAATGTCTAAGCTGTGGGGCCTTAACACCTTTGTCAACTAGAGTTTTTATGCAAGCACAGATATAAGCTTAAAAATAAGCTTAAACTTGACAGAAATGCTAAAAAAGACTTAAAGCTAGAAGAAAAGCTAAGTACCTTGGGACTTAGGGTTCGAATTAAGCAGATACAAGAACGAAGCTATGCTTAAGGGATTAAACTAACCTTAAATGAGCTAAAAAGAAAGGAAAAAGCTAAATAGATAAGTCTGTGGAAAGGGGCTTTACGTGACGCAGAAACGCTTAAAATAAGCTAAACTAGCTAAACTTTTACTACGTTACTTGGGAGCAAATAAGTAGGAAAAAAAAAAAACTAAGTCTTTTTACTACTTATGGTCTAATAACTAAGCTAAGGTTTAAAATAAGCAAAAAGGGCTTAAATTAACTTAAATAAGCTAAAAGGTAAGGAAAAGCTAAACTAATAAGCTATGGAAAAGGGCTTAAGTGACAGAAACATGAAATAAGCCTAAAAGCTAAACTTTACTAAGTTACTTGAGCAAATAAGCTAAGAAAAGGAAAAATAAGCACACTAACTATCTAACTCAACCTAAAAACTTACTAGGACACAATTTGAGCTTATGGGATAAGCTCAATAAGCTAAAATCAAAAAATAAGCAATCCTACAGCCTAAGTGATTCAAAAACAGCCAAAGGGCATGTTTGGGCTTAAGAATAAGCAACCAAATGAGCTTATCAAGGGCTGAAACTTTGAAGACTTATACTAGGGCTTATAAGCTCTTAAAATAAGCCAAATACTTGGGCTTAAGTTGGCTTAAAGGCTGAGAACAATAAGCCTAAAGTTCCCCTTTTGCACCAGGGGAACTTTAAGGCAAAGTTCAAGGGCTTATTTGACAGCTTATTTTAAGCTGTCAAATAAGCTCTAAAAGCAAAAACAAGCTTAAACAGATTGATTACTCTATCTAAGGGACTAGTGCACAAATTTTGAACTTGTAAAAAGCATTTCTACTTGCTTATTCTTGACTATGAAAAAGCTCTTTTGGCTTTTTGCAAACTGTGACAGGAAAAGGATTGGTGGTTTTGACTTATAAAGTCAAAAGAACAAAGGCTCTTGACAGCCCCTTTTTAACACACAAAGCACACCTTTTAGAATACTTAAACTCAAACCACAAGTGCTTAATCAAATAAGCACTTGTGGGTTACTAAAAATACTTCACAGTTTTGAAAAAGGTTTTAGAAAACCTTGGAAAACAATTTTCCAACTAAAAATGTTTTAACAACAGCTTAAAAGTGACTTAAAACTTGAGCTTAAATTGACCAAGTAACCATAACCCATGCCAAAACCCTTTTTGACCCGTTTTGGTCTTGTGCCAAACACCCCTTTATTTCAAAACTGTCAAACCAAAGTGGGATTAAAATCCATTTTTAAGCTAAAACTTAAAAAACCTTTTATCTACTTCTACTTATTTTAACCTACTTAAGCTATTTTAAAACTAAAAATCCTAGCTTATTAAGAAAAATAAGCTAGTTTCTCTACTAGCTTATTACACTATTATGACAGTTTTTAAGAAATAAGCTAATGTAGGACAAAATTATGCAATAAAAAACTTACAACAGCCTAATAATAAGTCTAAACTAATGTTTTAACAAATATTGAAAGTAAATAAGCTAGTGTCTAAAAATTTAAGCTAATTGGAAATTGAGAGTTGTAACCTTGGATTTTGTTGTCTCAGAACCAAGGCCACTCTTTCTGAGTGAGTGGCCTAAAAACCCTGTCCTAATGGCTCCTTCCTCTAAATTCCTGAGCAAATAAGCTCAATAAGCCTTATATGGCTTATTTCCTCCAAATGCTTCCAAGATCACACTCACTTGAACTTTTATGAATTGGACTCAAATTAAAATAGTATTAAAAGGGTTATAACAAGTTTTAAGCTAAATTAGAGCTTATTAGAAAGAATAAGCTCTAATGAGCTTATTGAGAGCTTATTGAGTAAAAAGAGCTTAATTTTTCATTAAAATAGAAGAAATTACAATTGCATAAGAGAAGTAACTTAAAAACACTTTAAATACCATAAAAAACGAATTAAAACTACTAGAAAGTGAAATGAACTTGGTATGAAAACTGAATATTTGCCACAATGGCTTACAAGGCTTATTTATAGCCGAAAATCTACACTAGGTCTTCTTTCTTCTTTCTCTTTGTTGTGCTTGTTTGTAGACACACAAACACAGGTGTGTTTGTTTTGTGAGAGGTTTAAAGCCCTTAATCTTGGCCCTTCAATCTTGAAAATCAATCTAAGCCGTCGACTTTGGTCTTGGGGGGTGTGGGATTGCCAAGTTGGCACATATGTTGCTGGGAAAGGTAGTGGAGGAGGGGGGAGATGTTTATCCATGGAGGGGATGAAGATTCATGGGGTAAAAACGGGTGTAAACACCCGTGAGTGTGTTTGGGAGGGAAAAATAGGCGGGAAAAGCTGTTTGAGGCTGTTAACAGAGTGAAAGTTTCACTCTTTGGCAAAAATGGCCCCTCATGGTTAATTGTGTGTTTGCACCATTGGTCCTTGTGGTTAAACAACTTTTGGGGACTTGGCAAAACAAGTCCCCAAGAGTTGTATAACTCTTTGCAGAGTTGGCCATACAAATCCTGGTCAAGCAATGCCGATTAAGTGTTATAACTGCAATGGAATAGGGCACATAGCAAGACAATGCACTTACCCAAAGCGACCACAGAATTCAGAATACTTCAAGGACAAGATGTTGCTGATGCAAGCTGGTATGTGCTTAATTACACATACCTTGTTCCATTAAAAACGGACTTAAATGACTAAAAACGTACCAAAAATACATTGTATTTGTATGTTTTGCTTTTGTATTGTGCAGGAAACGGATATTCAAGAAAAGGAACAAAAAGAAAGCCAAAAAGAAACAAAACCAAGCACGGAATGAAAAGGACAAAATCTTAAGTCATCCAAGTGAAGAAAATACAACTTGAGGGACTATAATTGCCAAACCTCAAGTTGTCTTTCCTAAAAATAACAAGAACAAGGGTCAAAGTTGCCAACGGGTAGAGATTACATTCAAGTTCTACACTTGAGGGGACCAAAATGCTATTACCATAAAAGACTTTTTCCGCCCAACAACCCAGTAAAAGTGCGATGTCCTCCATACCTTTCCCCTGCAAACCATCGCCCCTAGCAACTCATTTCATCACTACTACCCCCCAGCTGTATAAATGCCATGTTGGCAATCCCTCACCTTTCCCAAGTATCTTCGATGGCTGAGATTGCCTCCAAAGAAGCACGAATGAATTTAAAGGCTGGGATTTGCTTTAGAATCCCCTCACACAACAAGCACACTTCGTTTTTGCTCTCCAAAAGAAGCACAAGCTGCAAGTCCTAGAGCTGAAGATTTCGGCTATATATAAAAGCCTTTTGTAAGCCTTTGAGGCAGTTAGTTTTTTCAATTAATTTTAGTTTTTAATCTTAGCTTAATTTTTAAGTCAGTTACAGCTTTTACTTTCAGCTTTGTAACACTTTCAAGTTTTAATGCAAATTTGAGGTTTTAAGTTAATACACAATTCCAGTTATCAAGTTTCTTCATTGTGCTGTTTTGATTTCACAAAAGCTCTCAATACAGCTTATTTATAAGCTGTTTTCATTAAGTAAAACTAAAAAGTTAAGTAGTTAAGAAGAAAATCACTCTCAAATACACCACAGCTTATTTTATGGATGATAAGCCAGTTCTGGATGGGCTTATGGACTCTCACTAGCTTGTTTTATGCAAGCTAGAGCTTGTAGATTCATTGTTTGACCCTGTTTTGAGCAAGGGTGTTGTAAGTTTCTCTTTTTCTTGTTTTCTTATTTACTGTAGAACTGCTTATTAGTGCTTATTCTTGACTAAAACCTGTTTATAAGTATTCTATTTTGTTATTTAACAATCTGTTTTTAATAATTAAGGACCAAATCAGCTTAATAATAAAAGAAAAATGATTTGTGAAAACTTTAAGGGGTATTTTGAACTAACAGTACTAACTCTTTAGTTAGTACTGCTAGTTCATTTTTGGGATTTTAAAACTAACAGTACTAATTAAAGCTACCAGTACTAACTAAAAGTTAGTACTGTTAGTTAAAGCTGTTAGTACTGGTGGTTCATTTTAGCTTACCAGCTTATTATTTCTGCTTATTTAAAATTTCCTTAGCTTTTTAGAATAGATTAAACCATTTTCCTTTACTGTTTTTAGGAGTAAGCTTATTTAAGCTTATTTTCCTTTTCAAAGTATTTTCAATAGTTTATCAGTTTTAGTTTTCTAGCTTATTTATCATTATAGTCTATTCTGTTTGCTTATCCTTATGCTTAAGTGCTTATTTTGGGTAATTAAACTTCTGTTTTAGCTTGTTTGCTTATTTATTGTTTCTTTGTGTTTTATTAGCCTAGCAGTACTAACTTAGGCTAACAGTACTAACTTATAACTAGCAGTACTAACTTCAAGTTAATACTGTTAGTTAATACTGGTAGTACTGTTGTTAGTACTGTTGTGTTTATCTTGTTTAATTTAGCTTAATTGCTTTTTGTATTTGCTTATTTAGAGTTAGTTTAGCTTATTTAATTTGTCTTAAGTTTATTTGAGCTTATTTGTGCCTTAGTGTAAAAGTTTTAAGTGTGTTTATCATTTCTAGTTTTTATTCTTGTTCCAGCTTATTTTCTTTGCTCATTTTTATGTGCATTTGCTTATCAGTATTAGCAACCAAATCATTCCTTGTCATTTTCAAACATAAATCATCAATCGTCTTGCGAATTTTCCATCTCCAGCCTCGTTGGGACATAACGACCCGGGAACACTCTATACTGCTTCCGGTTTTCTTGCTCTCGCGTGATTCTGATCCCTTTTTGTGCTGTATTTATATTTGTTTATATTTATCCACATTTAAAGGGGTGAGTTGAAGCGAGTCAGTACATCACATGTATCGTCGGAAATACCCTTAGACTCACTTGGGATTGGGACAAGGTCCTCAACACTAGACTTTATTACTTCGTCCGATTTCGTTTCCGGAATAGTGCTAAGATGCTCGTCCCTCATACTTAGAGAGTTATCGGGTTCCTTGGTTGGTAAATCAGGTATGATTGCATTAGACGAATTCTCTAAATATTCCTTATACTAAATAGTGTACTCATCGTCATCATCGTCAATAATAGGAATTTTCCAATATGGAGTATAGGCTGCCTGTTCCTCTTGCTCTTTCTGAACTACCTGCTCATGTTGTTGAGCGGATTGCACCATAGTTATCATTTCTTCAGCGTGCTTTACAAAGAATTCTTTGATACTTTCCTCGGGATACTGCGGGGGTTGAAATTGGTCAAAACCGGAAAAATTTAAATTATAGAAATTTTGATTCATTGGTTGACACTGAAAACTCATATGAGGTCCCCTACAGTTTTCACAATAAGGCTCATCGAAGATCAATTGATCACATTGAAAAGTCTCATAAGGACCCCCACAACGCATACAACAAAGATATTATGGAAGACTTGGTGGAGTTTGTGGAAAATTATTATCAAAATTTTGATTGTAACACGGGTCCGGATTAAAGATAAACGGAACTTGTG
>BQNB010109833.1:0-17125 GCA_026074375.1 Tanacetum coccineum
GTGATCGTAAGAGGATTTTGAATATGAAGATGATTATTATTCAAACGATAATCAATTTCATTATTCAATCCAATTACAAAATTAGAATATGAACATGAAATCGAGACTAGGATTTATCTAGATCACAAAAATATCAATCAAATGACCATAGATATTATTCCGTGTCTACATGTTTAACCATCCTCGGTTATTATATAAAATCACGAAGTCGATTGTAGGACAACAAGATTAGTCATCGAATTGCAATTCACACTTGCAATGAAAATGTTTCATTGAGTCTAAAGTGTTCAAATGTTGTGTTATTAGCTATGGTCAAATTATACATGCTAAACTTAACACACTCTAAGTAGGATTGACAAATTATGAATTTCCATCGGGAAACTCATAAGTACTCCAACTTGATAAGCAAGTCTTGGATGTCATTTCTGAAAACTCATACCAAGAACCCTTATAACTTATATAAGCTTCTCATAATAACCTAATTTCAACACCATATCCTAAATAGTGGGAAAATGATCCTTGCCCGAATTTGGAACCACCACGGATCGATGGATCTTTCATCTAAGATTTATCTTCGGTTTAGCTAAATCTGCCCTATGGTATTAGATTTAAAACATCGTCTTCTTGTGAAATCTCTTACTTAAAAGCCCAACATACATGTAACTAACCTTTAATTAATCATCATTATTTCTACAAAGAAACATTCATAATATCCATTGAGGTAAGTAACCTTGATTGAATCTATTGCTTAAAAGACATGCAAAGGCGCATTCTTTGAACACTCTCAACATAGTACATTACGCATTGTCACCCTTAAGCATACTTCTAGGTTCTAGATGATTCATTATCTCTTAAAATTATAACAACTTGCTTTCTCTCTCATTCAATCGTAGAATTTTACACATCTTGATTAGGATTATGTGAACCGGAATTAAAGCATGTTAGTTGAGTCATATTAGGCCCTGAGCGATAAGACAATACAAATTTTATCTTTGCTACACTTCATTAGGCTAATATAGGAATTCTATTTTGTCTAACATGAGAATGACTACTAGAGAATCTATTGCACTAGAAATTCAATTTGACCTAACGGTGGAATTGATTCCAAGAGTGAAGTTGATTTCGTGGTATAACCCGTAAAAATAATCGTGTTTAGCCTGAATTGAGCACCTCTAGTGATAGTCTCATATTCATTCTCTAATTTGACTAAATGAATCCTCCTAAATATGCCTAGTGATAGTCTACATTGATGAACTTTGTATCTCATTAGGAGTGCACACTAAGCAAGTACAAATTAGGTTTCTCCTTAGTCAATCTAGACTACTTGCGTCTCACATATATTCTTTGAAGTTTCAAGATGATAACATGCTCCCATGTAATGCAATTATATGCTCTCATGTTTATCTTAATGCTCAACGTTTATTTGCTTAGATATTGAATGTGTGTCTTTTGTAAAAGCGTTTGCCTTTTTTTAGCAATTTAGATTAAATATCTCTTAGTTTATCTATATAACACATGCTCCTAAGTGTTAAATGCTAACATGTTTTACATGATGATTTCATTTGAAATTATCACGTTTTGTATGCGTCATTTTACATGACTTACGTGTTAATTGTGCACCTACACTATGTTAGTTTAATGTATGACAATTAATATTTAAATGTCATATAGTCTTACACATTAATCTTGTTGATTATTGTGTTGATGCATGCTTAGAGAAACTTGCATGCTTATATCTATATATCTTATGCATCTAGGTATATATTTTCTCACACTAGAATATTTTTCTTCGCGTCCGTGTCATAAATATAAAAAGTCAAAAGAGTCATAAAACGGTTTTATATCTCCTAGAGTCTTCACTCACACATTCCTTTAATCATCATCTTACTTTCTTCCGAATAATCCACTCTTTTGTCAAGAAAAATTTAGATACAAATCTAACACTCCTCCTAGTAGGTTTGACAACTTAGATATTTCATCCGAAATATTCAAGTATCTTTAACTTGAGATCATAAACGTTAAAGGTCATATCCGAAAATCCCTATTCAAGCCTTTTAACAACATATGTTAAAACACTCTCCTTTTCTCTTCGACGAAAACATCATTTTCTCTTCGACGAAAACATTCTTTCTCTTCGACGAAAACATCATTTTCTCTTCGACGACAACATTCTTTCTCTTCGACTATACATTCTTTCTCTTTGACGAAACATTCTTTCTCTTCAACGAAAACATCCTTTATCTCCGATGAAAACATTTTTTTTCGACGAAAACATCATCTCTCTGTTTGGGACAGTGGGTCAAACGGGTCAAAATGGTTTAAAAACTCTTTTGGGTCACTAAGCCTATTTAAGAGGTATTAAGCTGTTTTAAAAAGTTTTCAAAGTCTAAAACTCATTTTTCAAGATATTTCTTCATGTGTTTTGATTTTGAGATGTTATAAGCTGTTTATGTAGCTTATTTGCTTAAGTCTAGTTTAGCAGCTTATTTTTGTGTTTGATATGCATGTTTAAGTGTTTTATGCAAGTAGGCTAAGTGTCTTGCATTGTGCATTTGATTTCATTGAGTGCTGTCAAAAGGTTGTTAAGTGTTGAGATTTGAAAAATTCAACTATTTCTTTTGATCATTGTAGCTTATTCAGTGTTTCAAAATGCTTTTTGATTGTTGTTATGAGTTCTACGATGTCTAAACTCAATCTGTTTTGTGGTTAAAAGTTCATAAGGATCTGTTTGAGGACTTATTTTTAAGCTCAAAAGTTGTGTTTTGCAAAGATTTGAAAAATTTTCTAAGTATTAAAAAAAATGAACAAACTGCTTTTTCATTAAGCTTTTTAAGGGCTTATCTTTGTTTCAAACTCTCTTTTGATTGCTGATAATTATAGCTTATTATTTAAGCTTTTTAGGGGTATAAGCTGTTTAGCCATAAGGATCCACCTTTGAGCTTATTTTTAAGCTCAAAAGTGCCCCATTTGCTATTTGTCTGCCAATTTTTGGTTTAAATGTTATTTGGCTTATTTGTGCTTTTCTGCTTAATTTCCTAACTCATTTAGGTTTAATATTGCTTATTAGTTTAATTTTAGCCCAATTCAGCTTGTTTCCTTTAGAGTAGAGCTTATTTGAACTTATTTGCTTTTCATCTTAAAATTTTAAGTGTTTAAAGCTTTTATTGCATCTGTCTATTTAGCTTAGTTCTGGCTTATTTTATTTGCCTTTTCTAGTTCCTTAGTGCTTAATAGGGATAGCTTATCAGCTGTTTTTAGCTAATTTGTGTCTATTGGTTGATATTTGTGCTAAAAGTATTAAGCCTAGCAGTACTAACTCAAAGTTAGTACTGCTGTGTTTCTTTTTCAGCTTGTCAGCCTTTTTGGGTTGCTTATTTATAGTACATTGTGCTTATTAAGTCTAGTCTAGGTTTTTTGTTCAGCTTATATGATTGTTAATGCTTATTGAGTCCCAAGTGGGCTTAACTGTTTAGCTCTTTTAAGTTTTAAGCTTTTAAGCAAATTGTCACCCTTTAGAGCTTATTGTTGTGCTTATTCGTGTTTTATAAAAATAGTGTCTTTTCAAAATGTGCTTATTTTTCAGTTTTCTAAAAAGTTGTAAAAACGGCATTTAAAAAGCATTAGGGAAGGTGGAAATCCCAAGTGAGCGAGGCTCGAACTCGGGACCCCTCACACCTCTCAACCCAACGCATTAAAAAACTCACCACACTCAACCATATGTGCTAAATAGCTCATCCGTATAGATTTTTGCACAATCAAATACTTAGCACCTTTTTGAGCCCTTAAACTTTTAATAAGCTGTAGCTTGTTTAAGCTTATTGCGGGCTTATTTGATAAGATGGTATCACCAGCTTATTTTTCTCAGAATCCTTGCATCATTTAGGACTTTTCCTGTTTTTTTTAGAATTTTTCATACTTATTTGTTATTTTTATTTATTTATCGAAAGTTAAAATGTTAAAAAGTCTATAAAAAATTAGAAAAAGTTTTCAACAAATTTCAAAAAAATAGTTTTTAGTATTAGATTAAATACTTTTAGGCTTTTTGTTTTTTATTTGTGTTTGGGGGGGGGGGGGGGGGGGGGGGGGGGGGGGGGGGGAATGTGAGTATTTATTTTTTTTTTTTTACAAGCATTAAAATCATTTTAACCACTTTTAGATTTTTATTTTGATTTTTAGCTTTTAAAATTAGTTTTATAAAATAGATTTTTATTATAAAAAGTAGTTAAAAATTGTTTCTGAGTTTTTATCATATTTTAGACTTTTCTAAGGTAGAATATCATTTTTTAGAATTTTTAGGTATTAATTTGCTATTTTCTAGAATTTTAAATAGATTAAATTAGTTTTTAATTCATAAAAAATTATTAAAAAGCCAAAAAAAATAAATCTTTTTTAAAAAACATATTTTGTCATTTTTGAGGTTTACATGCATAAGAGTCTTTTTTAGGGTTTTAACTCGATTTAGTTGATAATTTAGCGCGTTTTTAGATTCCCGATTTTGCATTTTTAGTTAAATTAGTGTTGCCTTAGTTAATTTTAGTGTAAGTTGCATCAATTTTCCTGTAGTCTTAGAAAACCAATCCCAATCTTGTTCCATTCAAGCATCAGTTCTTACAACGACTCTCGGCTTTCAATTGCTTTCCTCGTTGGGGAAAACGACCCAGGAATCATACTCCCGGATTACTATAATTGTGATTCCTTTTTTTATTCTTACCTTATTATATATACTTATATATTTATTTATATTTACATAGGTACACGTCCAAGAAGAAGGTGATCAAAATCTCTTGCTTAAAAGTCTAACATAGATGTAACTAAACTTTAGTAAATCATCATTATTTCTACAAATAAACAAACACAAGATCTATTAAGGTAAATAACCTTAATTGGATTTCTTTCATAAAAGACATGCAAAGGTGCATTCTTTGAACACTCTCAATATAGAGCATTACACATTGTCACTTTTAAGCATACTCCTAGGTCCTAGATGACTCATTCTTTCTTATAGCTACAACAACTTGCTTGCTCTCTCATTCAACCCTAGAATTCCACACATATTGATTAGGATTATGTGAACCGAAATTAAAGTACATTAGTTGAGTTATAGTAGGCCTTGTATGAAAAGACAATACAATTTTCATCTTTGCTACACTTCATTAGGCAAATATAGGATTTCTATTTTGTCTAACATGAGAATGACTACTGGAGAATCTATTGCACTAGAAATTCAATTTGACCTAACGGTTGAATTGCTTCCAAGAGTGAAGTTGGGTTCGTGGTATAACCCATAAAAATGGTCATGTTTAGCCTGAATTGAGCACCACTAGTGATAGTCTCATATTCATTCTCTAATTTGATTAAATGGCTCTTTTTAAATATGCCTAATGATAGTCTACATCGATAGACTTTGTATTTCATTAGGAGTGCACACTAAGCAAGTAAAAATTAGGTTTCCCCTAGTCATCAGACTACATGCATTTCACATATGTGCTTTGAAGTTTCATGATGATAACGTGCTCTCATGTAATGCAATTATATGCTTTCATGTTTATCTTAATGCTCAATGTTTATTTGCTTAACTATTGAATGCATGTCTGTTGTAAAAGCGTTTGTTTTTTTTAGCAATTTAGATAAAGTATTCCTTAGTTTATCTAAATAACGCATGCTCCTAAATGCTAATTGCTAACATGTTTTACATGACGATTACATTTAAAATTATCATGTTTTGTTTGCATCATCTTACATGACTTACATGTTAATTGTGCACCTACACTATGTTAGGTTAACGTATGACAAATAAGGTTTAGATGTCATATAGTCTTACACATTAATCTTGTTGATTATTGTGTCGATGCATGCTTAGATAAACTTGCATGCTTATATCTATATGTCTTATACATCTATGTATATATTTTCTCACACTAGAATATCTTTCTTCGCATTCGTGTCATTAATCTAAATTTTCAAAAGAGTCACAAAATGGTCTTAAATCTCCTAGAGTCTTCCATCACACATTTCCTTAATCATCATCTCCATCTCTTCTAAATAATCCACTCTTTGTCACGGAAAAGTTAGATGCAAATCTAATACCCTTCCAAGTAGGTTTGACAACTTAAATATTTCATCCGAAATATTCAAGTATCTTTAACTTGCAATCGCAAACGTTAAAGGTCATATCCGAAAATCCCTATTCAAGCCTTTTAACAACATTAGTTAAAACGCTCTCCATTTCTCTTTGACGAAAACATTCTTTCTCTTTCCCCGAAACATTCTTTCTCTTCGACGAAAACATTCTTTCTCTTCGATGAAACATTCTTTCTCTTCGACGAAAACACTCTTTGTCTTTCGATCACACCTCTTTCTTCTCACTCAACCACGCCTCTTCAACCATAGAGATGGCTAATCTCTTTCCTCCACTATTTCCGCTACCACCTTTAAGACAACCGTATACCTCGTCGTGTGATTGTTCTATGAACATTCGCAATGCTCGAGAAGAGCTACATAACTTTGTGAGTGTAGTTTATCGTACGTTAACCACCATCCGTCTTGACATTGTCAAGCTCGTCGCCTCCATCTTCGTTTGTTTTCTTTATTATTATTATTATTATTATTATTATTATTATTATTATTTTCACGTACGAAACACACCGAAGATACGTCACCATTTCCTTCGGGATAATGTCCAAAAGGAAACATCTCTATTCGAACAGGTTGCGTCTGAAGATAACAACGTCGACATTCTTTCTTTACCCCTCAATCGTGAATCATTAAATTGTCTTTGTCTAGGTCTAGGAATGATGGAACACATTCCCTAAATCTTTCTCTTCTTTTCTACTAGTCTTGATTCTAGTCTATTCTCTATTCCATGCATCGTGACAACTTAACTACTTCATCCTAAGTACTTTAAGTATTTTTAATTAGCAAACTACAAATTAAAATGTCACTCCTTTCACAAAATTCGTCAAGCCCTAAACCCCTCTCCTGTTGGCGGTCCTGCGGCCCTAGATCTATTCTGGCGGCCCCCATATATATATGGGACCGCCGGCAGCAGGCGTTTGGCATGTGTCATCTCTTTTTCAAATCATAAAATGAACACCCTTTCTCTATTTCTCTTCTACTACGAGCTAACGTCTACTCTACACCTAAACCTATGCCTAATATCTCTCAAAAGATCAATGAGTCATCCTCATATCCTAATTCTCATAAGCATCATTGCTTATGGTGTCAATAGTCAAGTGAATTTCATAATGAAATGCGTCTCATTCTCAAACACAATCCTTACAATCGTCATACTCATAAATTAATCCTTACTTCTCGTAAACCTCTTTTCTCACCCGAATGGCCTTTTCACTTCTAAACGGTTCCACTCTTTCTTAATAGTCTTCTCACTTCTGGTAGTCGTCTTACTTCTAATAAGTCTTATCTTCTTTAACATTTCCTCTCACGTCTAAACATTTCTTTTCTCTTCTAATAGTCTTGTCACTATTAAAATTCCTCCTATATCCCTTGACAACTTAATTATTTCATCCGAAATATTTAAGTAATTTACGAAATGCAAATGTCACTCCTTCGCTAAACTTTCCACTTTCTAGAAAGTAAAGAACATAAAGAAGATATTCAATCTTCAAGTGTTATTGAGTTACCACATTGTTGAGTCTCTCATTGTTATTCCACCAAGAAAGAACTACCACCTTATTTCACATCCCGCTTTGTTCCTCAACATTGTTAACCAACAAAACACCAAACAAACCTTTGAATTCCTAATCATCCACCTTTGTGTCGATAGGATCAAATGCACATCAATTGTTAGTGCATACGATATATCAATATTTTCTATCAACCTCTCGTCAACACGTTCATTCTTTGGTATAGCTCATCCTTTCCCACTTCTCGGCTCTATGTAATCATTTTCATTCACATCCAAGAGCACATCGTCTCCAGCCTCGTCTTATTTTTCTTTTTATACTTTTAAAGTATATTTTTTTACATATTTCGCTAAGATATTAAGTGTCATTCGTTTGCTTTTAAAAGGTCATTCTCATAATATTTGTGTGTCAGTCAATAAACGAATCCCATTCTCGTTTATTAAAAGTTGGTCTAATCTTTATCCTTAAACATACGTCTTGAGTCTTTTAATTACATCATTTAGATTGTTGTTTTTAAAATAATGATTGCATGTGTCTAGCTTCTAACCTTCTTTTAAAGCGTCATACTCTAGAATACTAACACCTAAAATGCACGTCTAGTTCTGACAACCTAAATGCAGTGTGAGTTCCCGCTAATTATTTACGCGCATATCTATATATGATTAATAATATAGTATTATATATATATACTATTTTTATATATTATAGATATACTATATAATATATTTATTTATAGTGTTGTGTGTGTGTGTGTGTGTGTGTGTGTGTGTGTGTGTGTGTGTGTGCACTTTTCTACTAACTTTGTTTTGTAGCACACATCCAGATCTTGATTCCTTGGTGCCCCAAACAAGGGGGAGCATACACCAAGGGGGAGCACTTACAAGCGTTCTACTAATTTATATTGCATCGAACTTCTCAAGAATCGATGGTAATTTATTTGATCCATGGATCTGTTAGAGTCACTTTTCAAGGAATGTAATTATTATAAAGATGCAATAAGCAAGGGGGAGCTCAGAGATATATGGGTAAATAGCATGGAGTTGGTTAAACCGTGATGGTAAAAGACTTTACTGGAATGATGCAAGCTCACCTTTATAGGAAGATAGAATTAGGGATTGTCAAATACGATGAAGGGCTCATTCATACTCTAAATACCTCACCTCCTTCATTTTAAAGTCACCCTCAACCTTGAGGTCCTCTTCTTATACCTTTAACTTATATATTTGAATTACCTACTTTCTTTTCATGCCTTCTTCTCATCTATCATGACCTCTTCTAAATTATCCAAGTAACATAAAACCGCCTCAACCTTGTTTCTCACTTTTTCTTCTCATTCCTCCAACCTATATACTTGGATCACCCTCCTTTTCCTCATTCCTTCAACCTACACACTCGAAGTACCTACCTTTTTCTCTTGCCTACTTCTCACTTCTCATGACCTTCTCTAAACTATCCAAAGAAACACGCAATCACCCTCACCTTTACTTCTCATATCTTCTCCTTATATCTCAAACCTATATACTTGAATCACCTACCTTTTTTTCATTCCTCAATCATATATACCCGGAGCACATACCTCTTCGCATGTATTCTTCTCAAACCTCCAACCTATATGCTCCAACCATTATCCACATAATACCTTTTTGCTTCGACAAAAGGGGGAGAAGGAAGTGTAAACGAGTAACTTTTAAACTTTACTATGTGTTATAGTTTACATAGTTTGTCATCATCAAAAAGGGGGAGATTGTTAGTGCAAATATTACAATATTTAATCTATACGATATCTTTATGTATTGGTGATGACAAACATGTAACTTGTAATACGTAACGTGAAGTGCACAAGTTACTCGTAATCACAAATTATCAATGCATACTTGCATCTACATGTCTCGACGTCTCAAGTCTACATCAAGACATATATTGGTTTACACCCGACGTAAATCACTTAAGGTATGGATAAACAAATCATTAAACATGATTAGTGATCAAGAAAATAATTTTTCTTATTAATCCTCTTCTTTATCCATTAAATTTCAACAAAAGTATTTTTCACAAAAAAAATAAACACAAAATACTTTTTAATAAAAAGAAATATTTTTATTTAAATATAAAATTTAAAAGTGGTTTTAACCCCAAAATGGTTGGTCTTCCTATACCCGATACTACTTTCCCACAAAAAGGACAAATAAGAGGAGCGTAGTCACGAGCGGCCACCATATGGCCTGGCGGACCCCTTATATTTAAGGACCGCGGGATCGCCATTTCTAGGACTGTCAGCTTTTAGCTACTATAAAACAAAAAAAATAAAAAAAGTGTAAAAAAAAGGTCATCTCCAACTGACTTAACAACCCTTTTGCCACGATTTTCTTTTAGTATTTCTCTCTTTGATCTCATTAAATCTCTCTATATCTTTGATCATTTAAACTTGTTTAATCTTGTTTAATGTGTCCAATCTTGCTATCCTTTCTTCTTCCCTAACGTGCAAGAGAAGAAACTTGATCATCTTTAAGAATCGAAGGTTATGTAGTTAGTTAGTTTCATTTATAAATTTTGTTACATATAAATCGATGTCATGCTCTTCAATCTTTAGTAGTGTGTAAATCCAAAAATGTGGTATATATTGGATGGGTTATTGCAGGTTGGTTAGTATTTAGCCTTTAATATTTACATTGGTGAAGTGATAGATTGGTTCTAGATAAGATTAGGACTGACATTTACTTTAGTGTAGGAATATAATGTTTGACGGCGTGGTTTATGTGTTTTAGGCCATAAACACAAGGTTTGTTATGTTGTGCCTTAAACATAAACGGTTTGGTTGTACCGAAGAAATCAGGATACTCGACATCTAGCTTAGTGTCAGAAAATAATGTAAGCATTGGTATAAGGTTTTCTCCGCCGAAAGGGAGCTTGTTGATTAGTGAAGTAACTCTCGAGTTGGATACTCGAGGAGTGGAGTAGGGCGAAGAGGAGCTTCGTGACCGAACCACTATAAATCACCGTGTCGGTTTGCATTTTCTTTTACCTTTTGCTTTACTTATTTCTTTACATTTACCGCTTTACTTTTATACTTGCATTGTGCTCATGATTGTGTGAATGGTTGTGTAGATCTTGTTAGTTAAGGTTGTGTAGCTCTTTGTGCTAAATATTGTGAGTGTGGTTATATTGTTAGAATATGTGTTAGCTATTGTAAACCTATTATCGACACTTCTCATATTGCGTCAAACTTGATCAGGTAATTGATACAAAAGATTTAAAGTTTTTAAATGAAAACGTATTCACCCCCCTTTACGGTTTCCACAAGCTTTATAGTAAAAACTACATATGATTTGCATCAAAATGCAAGAAGGCAATAAATAACTTTAAGAGGCAATTCCGACATCATCTTAAATGTATTTTCACACAACCCTAAAATAATATAAGACTTATAAAGTAGTTGCCTCTTAAGAGATTCTTGCTCGTTGGTATCAAATGATTCAATATTATCACAAAAGTAATTCTTGAAAATTAAAGCAATTTAAACCGAGTTTACTATATCATTTGTTTATGCTTCTTTGTAAACAAACGTTTGTTGTTGAAATTGTATATTTACGTCTACGCTTGATAGAAGTTCCGCCCATGCAAGTGGAATACATACAACTTTTAAGCGTGGGTCAAAATGAATGGCTTTTTGATGCTCAAAAAATGATGGATTTACCCAAAAAAAAACACATTTGATGAAATAAAATTTAATAGTATTTTTAAGTATCAAATATGATTCAAAAAACTATAATGTTCCGTATATATTCTAATTTTTTTAACATAGCAGTTTATGAAGTTTTTAAGCATTAGTGTACACTACCGGAAACTTTCAATTGGTTTGACACATTGGCCACGTTAAGGATGAAAAACAACATAACTAAATAAATTAGTGAATCAGGCAAGCTTTACACATATGTATATTTCCGGAATGGAACAACCTAACTCTGTCATTTGTAACACATCTCAGCCAGGGATGGGTACTTCCAAAGGGTTACTTGGTTGTCATTGGACCCATGAGAAGCTGATATGTGTTTGACCTCTAAATTTACCAAAGAATATCAACCAAATGTAACAGCCAAATGATCAATCTGCTTAACAAAAGTAATTCCTGAAAGCTAAAGCAATTTAAAAAGTTTGTTGTACATACCTCATCGACCAAGAGTGGAACACATGATGCTAACGTCTTGGGTTATGAAACACTGAGCTATTGATTGAGTGTACTTTGTTCAATAAAATATGAAATTGTGGTTTTTGGTGTTGTCAAGGTCTTTGAGAGGCGTTACCGTTTCACTGTATGTTCTCCCATAATCCCCTACACATTATACATGCCAACACATAATCAAGGTGCATACCCAAAGTTGGACCAATAATCATTCCTATGCTCAAGGATATACTAATCTGAAGTAGATCACAAAATGTTAGTTAAAAAAATTAATAGAAAAATAAGAATGTCATAGTATAACTACTACCAACAACTTGATTAATTCTATCGAGTGTGAAAGAAAGGAAAAGATTAGAATAGAAAGGGGGAGATTACCTACACCCGACAATCCTATGGCTTGATGTTTCTCGTGTCACACCTCGCCAAGGTGAAAACACAAGGCGTAACATCATGGATATCATCACAACACAATGGTGTCAACAATAGAGAATCACTACACGCATAACTAAATATAAAAGACACGATGTGTCATGACAATACCAAAAACAAAAGAACGGCTTCTTGTATTAATGAAAAAGGGGTCTCACCAATACAAAGACAATGTATCACAACCCTATAAAACCTAATAACATTCAAGAATTCATGCAAACTATTATAAAATAAAATCAATTGAGAACTTCCAATGCCATCCTAATGGTCTCTCTAGCCACTTTTATTAACTTCAACACCTTCATAACGCTCACCTAAAAATGATGCTTAAAACGTCAACACAATGGTTGGTGAGAGTCATAGGTTTTACGACACCAATACAAGATTTAAATCAATTTCTGTGCTTATAAAAAAATGAAACATGGCAGGACAAATAAGCTTGCTATTATACATGCTAACATGCATTCAACTAACAATCACCATTGGGACGGAACGTGTCCCCCGATCCAAACCAAAAAAATAGTCATGGAGAGGAACGATATCCCCAATCCCAAACTCTTGGTACCGTATACACACAGGTTCATACCCACACAAAGTAGGCGAAACCTCTTACCCACAAAGTAGGCGAAAACCAACACAACATCATACAACATGCAACACATAACATATAATAGCTTCATAAAAGTCCATGCGTAAATTAAACCACATAATCACAGCAATTAAAACATTTCAAAACATGTTTTGCATCATTTTCATCCTAAGAAAACATAGTAAAATAGGACTATGAAACTCACCTGATGCCCAGCTTACTTGACAAGATCTTGCACACAATCTAAACACAACAAACATAAGTTACACTCGGTTAGGCTAAATGCCTAAGTCAATGTAACAATCACATGATGGACTTCTAAACTTTACACTAAGTTTATAATCCTTTATATACATCTCCCAACTCATTTTCATACCCTATATGACCTTACTCATTAACTTTCACTTTTATAGTTTCTGACTGAATTTTCTAGTCACT
This sequence comes from Tanacetum coccineum, assembly GCA_026074375.1. Taxonomy (NCBI): domain Eukaryota; kingdom Viridiplantae; phylum Streptophyta; class Magnoliopsida; order Asterales; family Asteraceae; genus Tanacetum; species Tanacetum coccineum. The sequence continues at coordinate 13,280 of BQNB010109833.1, forward strand.
TTTACGGACCACAAATAAAATACTAAAACACCTAATTGATGGTTCTCCTTACATTTATTAGCTCCTCAATGAATTGTGAGCTACTGTGATGTTTTAGAAAAAATAATACTAAGTGGAACTATTTTATAAAAATTCATCTTTACAAAGTACTCAGATTCAGATCTGAACGCACACCAAAACGTTTGACGTCCTTAAAAATACTTAGAAAATGTTTTATCGCTTGCCCTTCAAACTGGAGTTAATAGGCACCTAAAATATGACTCATGATTTTTGGCTAACCAAAATTTGAACTTTAAATGGGGGTTTTACTCCCCGAAATCAGACCCAAATCTGACCCGAATTTACTGTTTTGACAACTTTTCTTGCGAAAATTATTTGACTAACTTCCCTACCTCAAAACCTTTCGGGGCTAGACTTTTTAAAAACTAGACTCTCTGAACTTATCAATAGACATAAGATTCATTAAAAATCTCGTTTCCAATCATGAGATAACATTCGAACAAGATGACTCCAAATTCTGCTCAACCTTAAATTCAATTCTATCGCGTTCTAACTCTAACCAAATACATCAATATGATCCTAATTAAACCCTAAACACTTCTAATTAAGTTTAACATCCATATTTTACAGATTTAGAACCCTAATGTTATCATCACTTTATTGAATACATGAATTAAAAAAAATTATAAACAATTAAAGTTATGAACATACCAAAAACACTATAATCAATCGCCGTGAAGACGTGAACTGTTCTTTAAGGTATGTTGACTTGTTTGCTACTTTTTTCTTTGTTTTTAGGAGAATGAATGATCTTATGTATAGTCTGGTTTAGATGAGCCACTTCTTGTGCTATAGACCCATGAATAATAGTAAGTTAGGCTATCGTAAGTGGTATTCCCCAGTTCGTATCCAAAATGTTAAGTGATCTGTGTGTTCTCAGCAAAATGGTCATAAGATGGTGTATTTCATTGTTGATTATTACATTGAAAAGTTTCTTACTTTTAGCGAAGTTGAGATATGCCAGTAGTCCATTAGGCTTTAGAGATTGCCAGATTTGTATATGAGTTTACTAGTGTCATAACCCGCCCGATGGGTTGGTTAGCTTCTTTTTACTACATAGTAAATCTTACGTGTATGTTTTGTTTATGTCGATTGAAAAAGATATAACCAACTAATCATTAATAGATAAATTACAAAATTAAACGGGATGTTTTGTATATGTCCACGCAAAGTATAAAACTGAGTAATCATTAACCGGTAATATAGAAATGAAATGAAATATGTGGCTTTATATTAGAAAATGTTGCACTTTGTGGTGTCAATAATCATTACAGCTATCTATATATTTAAGGGATAAAACAACAATTTTGACAAAAGCATCAGATGGGTACAATCACTGTTTAATGTACAATCTTAGTTTGATGCTAAAATCAAGCTTTTAGAACCCGTGTAATATAAAAAATTTAGGAAAAGACTGCTCTTCAAGAAACGACCCATATATCATTGGTTCAGCAATGTTCAAAATATTGTAGAAGACATCATCAATGGCAGCATGATGTAGTGTACCACTTGGGTAGTTTAGATTTGAAGCAATTTCTTGTAGAAAGATATGCCTTTGAGTTAGCCATGAACCAAAAAGGCAAAATACAAATATTAGACACACCCTAATAAAACCGTTTATAATTACCATTTTGCTGATCATGACATGCTATATGTCCAAACATAGCACCCTCGTGAGAATAAGTTCTACATATGTTGATTTGGATATTTTATCATTTTCAACATTTGTCAAAGCTCCTAAGAAATACTAATGATTTTCAAATAATATTGTTTACCGAATGTATACCAACTACCAAGTAATAGTTATTAGAATAGATACATAGCAATACAAAAACAACAATGATTTTACAATTCATAATAGGTCCTGAGCTCAATAGCTAAAACATACATGTTAGATAAACAATAAAGATACACACCCGTTTTTTTAGTCAATGAGTATGTCAATAATGCAATTATGTATATTACCTTATGTAATCACATTTTCTTTAACTTGATCTTGTATCTTTCACTCGTTATATCTATCATCCATCTTGTTTTTATCTTGATCACTATGATAGCAACTGAGAGGCATAAGGAACCCCACTGCCATTGCCTGGATCAATAATTAACGAAATAGAATCACTAAAAGTTTAATATTCAGGAATATAACATCTGGAATTAGGCACACTACAAAATTTATAGAAAATTACCTTCTCCTATTCTTCTTCCAGAAGATATCTTTCTTTTGGTATGCAGATACATTTTTCTCTCTAAAAGCATACACCTCTGGCCACGAAACAGTTACAAAGATTATTAATAATGTATCAAAAATGTTTAGCCAGATAGCGTAATGACATTATCAAACATTATACAGTACATATATTCCAGATTATATCTAATAAAATTATGCGCATCTGCATTGAACTTTATAATAAGATCGATTAAAAAGCAGTTTATCAGAAGAATGATGAAACTGATAAGCGATCACTCAAAGCTAAGCTTTTCTGAGATGGTATCACAACCATATTGTACCTGCAACAACACATGTCAGATGTGTTATAACAAAAATTAATATCATGTCCGAGGTTGCCTTTTAAAAAAAAGATAGTTAATATATTCAATATAACACAACCGTGTTGATAAGAGAGCATGACAGTATTTATGTGTGTACATAGACGTCGGCTCATTAATATTTCTTGAATTCCAGAACTGAAACCATGCCTGGGCTATGCGCTTTATGCAAATGAATACCAAGTGGCAATACCTTGCACCACTCAAGGAAAAATCTAAATTGCCTTTGAGCAGAAGGGCAATTAAATTGAACGTAGATGTATTAAAAACTTCATTTGAAGTCTTTAAAAATGATGCATGATTTAAACAATAGCAAAAAAAACTATTTCCTAACTAAGAGAAGCTCAAGTTACAATCAAACTTAGCGTAAAAAAGAGTTAAAGATGAAATTATAACTTAGTGTAAAAAAGAGCTAACCTACATGTCTTTCCAAGTACCAATATATAGGTTAACCCATGAGTACTCATTTATTAAAGCAGCTTGCTAAAAAGCAATAGCCACATGTTAAAAGCAGACGAAGTAGCGGATTGAGTATTCTATAAACGATAAAAACTATAAAAGAAATGTTATTTAATAAAAAAAAATTAAATACCTCTGGTTCTCATGTTTGCACACACAGGTGTCCCAAATCTAATGGAAGAGTCTTGTCATTTAAAATAACACAACAGTGTGATACAACAACACTCACACAAATTAAAAAAGACATAAATAACACATACCTTTATGAAATGGTTTTCTCAAGATCTATAAACGCACCACCACATATAAACAAAATATCTTTTGTATCAATATGCAGAAGAACAACAGAAGAAATGATTGTATCATCTGGTTAAAGAGAAGGGGGACGATTTAAAAGTCGTTCAAAGTGCAAGAAAATGTAACCTTACAGTTCAGAAAAGAATGTAATTTACTTGAATGTAGTCTCCTCTAGGATGCGTTCTTGCACCCTTTTCTAGGACATTGACAATCTGAAATACATGATGTCATGAAAACATTATTTTAATTTTTAGTTTTGACATTGACACGGTTATTAAAATAGAGTCGGATTATATTAACATATAGAAAAGTAAGAACCTACCGTTCCTTCAAGCATCTTTAGTAATGCCTGTTTCACGCCCTCACCCGATACATCTCTGCTAATGTTAAGACTCTTAGCATATGGACATGAGAAAATAAACAAAAACTTAACGGATGGTACACATGAAAGGTGAATACATGTTACTGTTGGAAATAAAA
>BQNB010109834.1:3694-22674 GCA_026074375.1 Tanacetum coccineum
AACACAAGAGAGGTATATAGTACAACATAACACATCCATTTCATTCATAACTTTGAAAATTTTACATGAAATAGTTGTCGGAGTACACATAATACAATACAAAAGATTTAAGGCTATGTTAGCGGGGAAAACCCCTAATACTTAATATGCATGTACAATGACCTATCAAGATAAAATAATATAAATCACTAGATGTGACTGTCAGCATCCCCGGAAGCATCCTGGTGATCTAGAATCCTAGCCTCTGGTCCTGGCTGTCTAGCTCTCCTCTGCTACTCTCGCAGTGCTAACAACTCGGCCTGCATGTCACTCATCTCTCGCCTCATGTCTCTAATGACTCAGAGAGTCTCTACCATCTATGACTGACGCCTACGGTCAGTCTCTCGAAGCGTTGCTAACTCAGTCTGTTACATCTGAAAGCGAGTCTCATGTACCTGATGTTATGTTTGAATGAGAGTACCCTGCAGCTGTAGCTGTGTCTGGTGTGCCTGGAGATGGGTCTCATGTGCATACACATGATTACGATGGGTCTGAAACTCCTGATGAGTCGCTTGACTCAATCCTATCGAGTGAGCCCAAGCCTCTCGAGAAGCATAGGCCTCCTCCTACTATCCTAAGCATCCTCTAGTAAAGCATACAAGTCCTGTGTATCATGCTCATGGAGCTCAGCAAGCTCTGTGACCCTAGTATTGACCTCTCCCACGGTCATAGGTGCTATCTCTAGAACTGCCTCTGTCGGATCTACCTAAGTATCCCTAATACCGTACCCAACATCTCTAATCCCCTGTCGCCTCTCTTCAACATCTACCGTGTTGACAAATCCATAATCTATCCCCCGGCCTCTGGTAGGTCTAGCAGTAGAACTCTCCCCGACCTCATATCTGGAGCCTAGGGTGGACAAATACAACCTCTTGCGGGGAGGCTGCTCAGACTCGAGAATATCATCCCTACGGTCAACAGGTGGTGGTATGTATAGAGATGGTGGTAGTGGTGGTAGTGAAGGTGATGGTAATGCGGCAGTAACTGCATCAATGAGAGCCTGAGTGGATGCTATCCTGAGTGTCTGGATTTGGGTTGGACACCCAGATGATGGTAGTAATGGTGATGAATGTGCAGGTGGGGCTGTGCACCTAGCAAGGCGCTCTCCTGCAGAGGGTGGTGATAGTGAGATAGGTGGTGATGGTGATGGAGTAGTCATGGCCAGAAGTCTCTCAACCTCTGCCTCTGGTGGAAGGGATATGGAAGTCTGAGGCCGGACGGTAATCCTAGCCCCATATAAAGCAGTGGAGGGTGGTGGTATAACAGGCTCTGTTCCCTCAGGTGGGAAAACAGGCTCATCAACAGGTACAACAATAGCAGAGTCGGCCGGAGCTAAGTGCTCCTCCTCCTCCTCCTCGTCCTCATCATCCTCATCCTCATCATCAGCGTCATCCCTAGATGAATCACCGTCATCATCATCTCCATCATCTCCCCCGTCCATAGGATAGTCAACCGGACCATCCTCTGTCTCATCATCCTCGTACTCCTCTGGATCCTCCTCGGGATCCGACTCAGTAACATATTCGGGTGACTCAGAAGAATGGTGAATCAATAGAGGTAATGGCTTTGCTCCTCAGCCTGAAAGCTCAATGCTCATGCCTCCCAAAGGTAAATACTCAGGGTATATAGGCTCTGGCACGTAGTCAGGATCATGTGCCTGTACGAACATAGGCTCACGCTCATCCTCGTCCTAAGGAACTGGCGGTGTCTGTGGATCCTCTGGGCCTGGTATGTAATTCGGTGATGGTGGGGCTACTGGCTACATCGGGAGTCCGTCGTATCCTAATATGAAGAACACCTTGGGATTGCCGGTCCCCTCGACGATAATCTTCTCATCACTGCTCTCTAGAAGCTCTGCCGTGCCTCAGAGTCGGTTAAACGGAAAGTGTAGGTAACCGCGATATGTCGCAGAAACATTGAGTTTACTGCAAAAAGCAAAAATAACCTATATAAGTATTACTTATAGGAAAGATCAGTATGATATGTCTATAAGCTTTAATTATAAGAGTGGTCTCTATGTTATATCTATAAGATTTATTTATAAGAGTCTTATAGTAATATACTTAGTATATTTTATATACGTATATATCAATAATCATGTAAGCACTTAGTACCCTACTAATGTTAAAATAGTGTGTATTATGTAAGCATATATGTGCTAAAAGTAACAAGTAATGCATGATTCCCAGTCGCAAATCCCATTGTGAAAACAGAGTTTTTGAAAAGGTTATAGTCAACAAAACTTTTTGGGACCTGGATCTCTATAACATTGGCTCTGATACCAATATGTAACACCCCCAAATCTGGGTAGCAGCGGAATGTTAAATATCCGAGGGCGTTACTTCATAGATCAATAGCACAAGATATGAGAACGACCACTAATGTGTCATTTAAAAAAAAGATATATTGGATTAACAAAATGCTTGTTCATTTCATAAGCTCATGGCTTCAAATTGTTCGACAATATAAGTAAAGATTTCGGTTTATAACAAATGTTCCCAAAATGTAATACGCCCAAATCTTTAGTATTGACTCCGTTTCCAAAGAGATGACCTACTCAATGTAATCTGACACCCCGTGCCTTATTGACCTAGAAAACATGCTTAAAATATCACCATAAAGATGATGAATTCATAGGTTTATAATTGTAAATCAATAGTAGGGGACCCGAAGATATCAAGTGTATGATTAAGCAACAGATGCAAACATCATAAAAACAAATTACGTCTGAACCTAAAGCTCATAACACTGATGAGTGCTTCGACAAGTATGAATGCAATATATATCCAAACATAGCCCGTAATGATGTTCGTAACCCGAACATCCCAAATCCGACAGGTATATGTTTGTTGCTCCCGGCAAATCGGCACAGTGAGCGCTACTCACCCAAAACGGGGATGTCAATCCCAAATAGGATTCTATTTATAACATACGCGCTAACAATCCAGAAATTGACAGTTCATGAAGTGGCTAATGTGGTTATCGCTACTTAGGGCAAAAACACAAATCAATAGGTGTAAAATGTACACTCGTCCAGTTTGATAAAAACAAAGCATGTTCTCACCCCAAAGAAGTAAACTATTAAATAAAAGAAAAACGTAGGGCCATGAACTCCACCTTATAAGGTAAGTCCTCGGGATGAAAAATATATATCAAGAAACAATTAATCACTGCCGTCAAATACCTAAGTAAAACGTGTGTCAAGTCTTAGTCTACATATTTAGGCTAATGACTCGTGTATAAACTAAATTTTTTCCAATAATAATTTATTAACTGTTACACTTGTGTGGTGACGCACATGATTATGTATAATTACGATATGGCACGAATGGGAAAAACGTAAAACTTTAGTAATAAATACTTATATAGTTTATTAATCCGTTGGTTTAAAACCTGATAATGTCCTGATTATAATTTGCCATGTACGTTAAGTGTTTACACAATTCCCTTTTGTTTACCAAACACCCTTAAGGTTTCTTATAAATACAAAAACAGTCCCTGGGTCTATCAATATATAACATTTGCATTTTAAACCCTTAAGTTTCAATAATTACACTTTTAGTCCTTCCACTTTACAAGGTTGCAATTTAGGTCCTTATAGTTTCATATCAGCCCCCTTATCTTTCAGAATGTTCAAAACAGCCCCTAAACTTATTAAAATCTAAAAATGACAGTTTTAACCCTATAGTTTATAAATTGGCACTTTTAGTCCTCCGACTTGTAAAAATTGCATTTTAACTCCAATTAAATCCTAACAAGTGGCATTATGTTTTATTAAGTCCCAATAAGCTGTAAAAACTGTCTCGGCATTATAGATAAGCTCAACGAGCTTATTTTTGGCTTAATGGGCCTCATTAGGCCCGTTAAGGTCCATTATGTGTTTTAAAGGTCCAATCTAGTTTCAAAAAGTACAAAAACCCTTATTAAGCTATTTGGTCTGTTAAGCTGAAAATAATCCCGGGATTCTATGTCATGCTTATTTCGCGAGTCTATTGGGCCTATTAGGCCTAATAGAAACCCGAATAACCCCTTAAGCCTTTTGGCTAATTTATTTAGGGTCCATTAGTGTTACTTAAGCCCATTAAGCTCATTGAGCTTATGAGAGTTCATCAATAAGCTGCCTTGAGCTTATTGTGAGCTTATGGCTCGACTAGGGCTGTCGTAGTGGCGCTAGGGAAGCCCGATTGAACATTTGTATAACAAGAAACTGAACCCTCGTACGCGTCTGAAGGAAAGTCTCAAACAAGCGGCGTCACTTGGTCTCCTCCACCTCCAGGTCGTTTCAAAATGAACACTGATGGTTCACATCATCATAAAGAAGAGTATGTGGGCCCCGAAATAGAATCAGCTAAGCTTCATCCGAGTGGGTATGGAAGAATCCTTCGAGATCATAATGGCAAATGGATTCGAGGTTTTAAAGGATATATTGGTGTGACTGAAAATCAAACAGCTGAGTTATATGGAATTCACAAAGGCTTGGAGCTTTTGGATAAACTTGGCTACAAAGGAGCCATTCTTGAAACAGACTGTAAAGGTGCTCATGAGTATGTCACTCGACGAGATGATGATCGGGGTAAGAAGAAGAGCATCCATGATTCTTGGAAAATCATCAAATAGTGTAGGAAGCTAGCTGACAAGAATAATATATGATGACGTATAGTATGGACCGGCCCGGCCCACTAATACTTTTGTGGTATTTGTAGCTACTAATGGGCTTTCGGCCCATGTATAGCTGTCGCGGATCGCGGTCACGGGCACAGTGCTTCATGGATCCATATGCCGCTGTTATTATCCGTAGCCGCGGTACCTTTGTGAGTTATCTTTCAGAGTAGATAAACTAATCAAACAAAAGATATACTTTACTTATTTGAACCAGTAAGGATAATAACAAATCCTGACAATCCCGGTCGCATCTTGAGCCGAAAGTTATGGAAACCCTAAGGGGTATTCAGCATATAAAAGGAGCATAATGATGGTCAATACAGGTATCTCAAAAACCCTAACCACATACAATTACTCTCACGCCGGAGTCCAATCGTGGGATCCGCTTCCACAATAAGATTAACGGTGTTTGTTCCCTTGTGCAGGGTCTTTCAACGAATTCACTTGGTACAATAATAAGGTGCTCCACATCTGAATACCCACCTATTCGGATCAAGCTAGACCCAACCAAACTTTTGTATCAACAAGTTGGCGCCATCCGTGGGACCTGATACTAGGAATTACTCTCGTTAGAATGAGCATGATGGCTAACACAACTCCCATTGTGACCACCGTCACAAAAACTACAAATAAAGAAAAAGCGCCGGATGCCGCACCCAGAGTGAACATCCAGGACTTCTGCGAAGAGCACTACAAAGACATTCTGCCAATCATCATGGAAAAGGCACGACGTGACAAGCGAAAAAAAGTCCAAACCAGACTAAATTTTGGAGAAAATTCCAAGAGAACCCGAAGAGAAAGGGAGAACTCCTTAAACTCGAGGGCAAAAAATTCGCCCGCGAGATTCCACCTTGAGAGGTCTAGGACACGGTGTCGTGAAAGACGTGATGACAGAAACATGGTTAGCCGCCTGAGCCATTAAAGGAAGAGCGTTCATGAGCGACTTAGTGATACATACTCGGGGCCAGGCCGGACCAATTCGAGAGAGCCCTTTCACAGCAGAGGTCATTCCCATAGAGGTCATTCCCACATTAGGTAACGTTCTTAAATGGAAGATTGTTCCCGCGGCACGAAAGAATCGTATGGCGATACGTACTCTCAGGGAACTACAACTAAGTACAGAAATCGATCCCGCAATGTAAAAAAGTGGAGGGAAAGTGAATCCTCATCATCTCGCGGATCAGAAAGCAGTACCAGTAACGGAGGGCACTGGAAGTCAAGAACAAAAAGGCGTAAGTTGGCAGATGAAGATGACCTGGCCGAACCCTAGACTTGCGAGGATGTGGACCCGTTCACACCTCGAATCCACAACTTTAAAAGTTCGCGGAAGACGCGCATGCCTAACAATGTGAAAACTTATGATGGAACAGGAGACCCAGAAGACCACCTAAAAATCTTCCAAGCTGCGGCACAGGTGGAACGTTGGGCAATGCCTACATGGTGTCATATGTTCAACTCTACTTTGATTGGAGCCGCAAGGGTATGGTTCGATGAATTACCTCTAGAAAGTATAGATGGGTACAAGGGTCTTAAAGCGGCCTTCTTAGCATACTTCATGCAGCAGAAGAAGTATGTGAAAGATCCAGTGGAAATTCACAACATCAAGCAGAGGGAAGGGGAGACCATTGAGGATTTCATGGAGCGTTTCAAAGTTGAAACCGGTCGCATAAAGGGAGCCCCTGAGTGCATGCGGATCTTCGGGTTCATGCATGGGGTAAACAACCCCGAACTAACAAAACGTCTCAATGAACATGTCTCAAAGACCATGGAAGAAATGATGACAATTACCACTGCCTTCATACGAGGAGAAGCCGCTGCTGCTTCTAAAAAGAAAGGTCACTTATCGTGGAAATCACAAGACCATTCCAAGCGGCAGGCCACTGAGCGAAAATCTGACTTCCGAAGTCAGCCAAGGGAAGGACGGGGGTCTAGTAGGTTTACTCCCCTTATCAAAACGCCCAAGGAAATCCTCGCGACCGAGACATGAAAGTTTAAACCGCCGCCACCTATGGTAACCCCGGTCGAAAAAAGAAGTAGCAATAAGTTTTGCGACTTCCACAACGATAAGGGGCATAGCACGGACGAGTGCATGCAGTTGAAAAAGCAGATCGAAGAATTGGTTCGAGCCGGCAAACTCTCGCATCTGATAAAAGAAATTAAGCAAGGTCGGGATCAAATAAAGAATGGAAAGAAGGAGGCCCCGACTAAAGACAAATCCTTAGCAATCTATATGATACGGCAATGGCAGAGAATGACGAGGCAAAAATTAACCCAAAGCTTCGCCTACGGCAGCGAAATTACGTTTCCGCCACTAGCCGATAGTGATGGAACAGAGGGTCCGCTCGTCATAGAAGCAGAAATCGACGAACATATGATCCACCGCATATATATAGACTGAGGTTCCTCTACGAAAATACTTTATGAGCACTGCTTTAACCAACTCCGTCCAGAAATCAGAAGCCAGATGGTCCCGGCAAGGACATCGCTAACCGGTTTTAGTGGAGAAACTATATGGCCGCTGGGACAGCTTAGGCTTTTAGTGACAATTGGAGACGCGGATCATTGTACAAAAGCGTGGATGGATTTCATGATCGTCAGATCAATTTCGCCATACAACGGTATCATTGGGAGACCGGGCATAAGAGAAATCCAAGCAGTGCCATCCACAGCCCACAGAATGCTTAAGTTTCCTGCCGACGGAGGAATAGTGACTATCCGTAGCACTATCCTGATACCTGCCGAGTGCGCCACGGTGATTACATCACCCAAAGAGAAACCCAAAGAGGCAGGAGTCAGTCGTGAAAATCTTAAAGTAGCCATACATCCGAATTTCCCTGATCAAGAAGTGGCAATTGGAGGGACGTTGTCCTTAGAAGGACGTACGGAACTATGCACACTCTTGAAGAAAAACCTGGATATATTCGCGTGGCAGCCATCGGACATGACAGGAGTACCGCGATCAATAGCTGAACATCGGCTCAATATCCGGGAAGGATACTCGCCCGTCCGACAGAAGAAAAGGGGTCAGGCCCCGGAACGCGCGAAAGCTATCCAAGCGGAAGTACAAAAACTAGTAGAGGCAGGAATCATGAGAGAAGTATATTACCACGACTGGCTGTCCAATCCAGTCATGGTGAAAAAGCATGACGGTAGCTGGCGGATGTGCGTAGATTTCACGGACTTAAACAAGGCCTGTCCGCAGGATTGTTACCCCCTTCCAGAAATTGACTGGAAAATCGAGTCTCTCTGCGGCTACCCCTTTAAGTGCTTCTTGGACGCTTACAAAGGATACCATCAGATACAGATGGCAGAGTCAGATGAAGAGAAAACGGCTTTCCACACCAGCCAAGGAGTGTATTGTTACACAAAAATGCCTTTTGGTCTAAAGAACGCTGGCGCCACGTACCAGCGGATAGTAGACAAAGCCTTTGACAGTCAGGTTGGTCGGAACATGGAAGTGTATGTCGATGACCTGGTCATTAAGAGTCACACAGAGACGAAAATACTAAGAGACATCGACAAAACGTTCCGCACGTTATGAAAAATAAACATGAAGCTTAACCCCAAAAAATGTACGTTCGGGGCAGTGGAAGGAATGTTCTTGGGGTACACGATTACCCCAGAAGGGATAAAACCGTGTCCTGACAAAACAGAAGTTGTACTACAACTTTCGTCCCCACGGACAATCAAAGAGGTCCAGAGCCTCAACGGGAAGTTGGCTAGTTTAAATAGATTCCTTTCTAAATCAGCGGAAAAGTCCTTGCCGCTATTTAAAACCTTGAAGAAGTGCATCAAAAAAGCGACTTCCATTGGACACCGGAAGCGGAACAAGCCTTCAAGCAACTAAAACAACATTTGTCAGAGCTACCCCTGCTGGTAGCACCCAAACCGAAGGAAGAATTGATTATATACCTATCTGCCTCCTATGGAGCAGTCAGTGCGGTCTTGATGACTGAAAGGGGCACGGTTCAGACACCAGTCTACTTTATCAGCCGCGCATTGCAGGGCCCGGAGCTAAACTATACTCCAATGGAAAAGCTAGTCCTGTCACTAGTTTTTGCTGCCAAGAGGCTGCGGAGGTATTTCCAAGCGCATCCCATTGCAGTTATTACTGACCAACCAATTAAACAGATAATTTCACGTCCCGACGTGGCAGGAAGGTTACAAAAATGGAGCGTCATGCTGGGAGAACACAATATCACATACCGTCCAAGGACGTCGGTGAAAGGACAGATACTGGCGGACTTCCTCGTAGAGAAGCCGGATGAAAATCCGCCAGACACATCAGCTGTGGAAACCCCGCCGGAGCCGTGGACACTATTCACAGATGGATCGTCATGTGTAGATGGATCAGGCGCGGGTCTAATACTGACCAACCCGGAGGGGGCGGAATTCACATACGCGCTACGGTTTCAGTTTACCGCTTCGAACAATGAGGCAGAATATGAGGCACTGATAGCTGGCCTTCGGATAGCGGCGCAGATGGGCGTGCGCAATATACAAGTAAGTGTAGACTCTAAGTTGGTAGCAAACCAAGTCCTGGGGACGTACGTTGCCAAAGAAGAGAATATGATCAAATACCTAGAGAAGGTCAAAAGCTTGGTCAGCGGCTTCGCTAATTTTTCCATAAGCCAAATACCGCGCAGTAAAAACAAGAAAGCAGATGCCCTGAGCAAAATCGCGTCAACCAGCTTTGCGCACTTATCCAAACAAGTCTTGGTCGAGGTACTTACAGAAAAATCAATACAAGAGAAGGAGGTGACGACTGTGGTAGAGGAAGAAGGGACAACATGGATGACCCCGATTGTGGAGTACCTGAAAGATGGGACTCTTCCTGGTGATAGAAAGGAGGCAAGCAAACTCCGCATAAAAGCCAGACAATACGAATTGATGGAAGGGATTCTCTATAGGTGGTCATTCCTAAAGCCGTGGTTAAGGTGCGTCGGACCACTTCAAGCGAACTACATGATCCGTGAAATTCATAGGGGGTCGTGCAATATGCACGCAGTACCGTAGTCAGTAGTAGAAAAGGCTATGCGGCTGGGATACTACTGGCCGACCATGCCCCGGGAGGCAAGAGATATGATTCGTGCGTGCAACGATTGTCAAATACATCGCCCCGTGCCAAGAAACCCTCATCAACCGCTAACCCTGATCACGGCTCCGTGGCCGTTCTACAAATGGGGAATTGATATAGCCGGTCCTTTCCAGAAGGATCGGGTAAGGTCAAGTTTTTGATAGTCGTCATGGATTATTCCACAAAATGGATAGAAGCGAAAGCAGTTGCGACAATCATAGGAAATAAGGTAAAAAAGTTCGTATGGGACAATATTGTATGCCGCTTTGGTCTCCTAGGAGAAATAATATTGGATAACGACAAACAATTCAGTGACAATCCATTTAAAGATTGGTGTGATAAATTGAATATCACAAAACGATTCGCCTTAGTGAAACACCCGTAGTCCAATGGACTTGTGGAAAGGGCAAACCGAAGTTTAGGTGAAGGAATCAAGGCACATCTGGGCGAAGGAAACAAGAATTAGATAGAGGAACTTCCCCATGTCCTTTGGGCCCACTGCACGATGATTAATTCAAGCCATGGGGACACCTCCTTTTCCTTGACCTACGGTACGAAAGCCGTCATACCTGCCAAAATCGAAATGCCAACTTACCGCACCGCGAAAGTTGACACCGTGCACAATAATGAAGAGTTACGGCTAAATTTAGATTTACTGGAAGAAAAGCGGGAGCGCGCAGCAATCTGCGAGGCCAAGTCCAAAATGAAGATGACAAAGTATTATAATGTTAGGGTCCGTGGTGTTGCTTTCAGACCTGGAGACTTTGTTTATCGTAGCAATGACGCAAGTCATGCTGCGGCCAATGGAAAACTTAGACCAAAGTGGGAAGGACCCTATGAGGTCACGGAAACGCTAGGAGACGGATCGTATAAGCTAAGGACTATGGATGACGCGGACCTCCCGCGAACATGGAATATCGCTAACCTAAAGAAATGCTACCTTTAGGCTGCAATACATGCATGGATGAACCTCGTTGTCATTAGGACCTCTAATAAAAGTAATCCATGTATTATTTCTTTTTTAACTTTTGTCCTTAGGATATTAATAAAATTCCGCAGGGTCTAACTAACCCTACGACCTTTTTATCGTGAAAATTGTCTAAGTTATTCTTTCTCTTTTCCTTATTTATTATTATTTGTCATTCCACGAATGCATGCATAATATTGTGACTATCTCCGGATGTTTATAGGATAAGTACCCTAATAATTTCTTGTCGCGTAAGAGGGTTGCAACCCCAGCGGCCACAGATTCTGTATCTTGAACCTATGTACCTAAGACATTGGGCGCATAAAGAAAGACTCTCACGGAGCACGTAAGTCGCTAAAAGCGCCATATATATACATCAAAGATAAGTCATTCACTTATAAAAAATTGTTACCCACGGACATCCGTGGAAATATTACAAACCAAAAAATCGTCTAAGTACCACAGGCGGTACTACGGCTCAAGGCCAATTCAAATTATACATAGAAGACAGAGACTTGGATCTAATAAGTTTAGGAGATACCTCATCTTCTGATAGCTCAGTCTGGGTAGCCGCATCCTCCAGTAGGATTTGAAGACCTTAAGGAATAACAGTCGGCACGGATACAGGAACACCATCCGACCTGGCGTGATGGGCAGAACCGACTCTGTGAGTTTGACAGACAATCCGGCACTTCCTTTTCTTCTCTGCACGACTTATATTTGCGGCAACGATGTCCTCTAAGAGCATCTCCTCTTTAACAGCCCAAGGGTTTTTTGGGTCACGTACCTCCGGATACACATGTATATTAAGCTGAGAGGAACTAGGGCGAAGGTCACGGATGAATGGTGGAGCGTCCTCTCCAGTATCGCTTTCTAAGTGTAAGGATGCCATAAGTAAGTTTATGGGCGCATCATTCAACTGCTCCAGCTGATCAACTAAAGGGTACTTCATATCACTTAAGGCAGTAAGCGCTGCGATGTACCTCCCATCGGCCTCAGGATCATACGCCTCAAGGGCCGCTAAGTCTAACTTCGAATCCCTATAATGGGTATAGTACGAACCGGCCCGACCATTTCTTTTAACAAGTTTGGGGCCCACTTATCCCATCACTTAGCCGTTTTTGCTGTTTCTCAGTTCATGGACCCCGTTTTTACGCTATAGGGTCCCACATACGTTTTCGACGGTTCTGGATATGGAAAGGCTCGGATATTTAGTCTACCAAAACGTGACCGCAGTCTCGACCACGACCACGTCTCCTAGACTGGGGGGACATGATGACGTATAGTGCGGACCGGCCCGACCCATTTATACTATTATGGGCTTTGTAGCTGCTAATGGGTCGCGGCTACTGGCACGCTATCCGTGGCTGTGGTATCTTCACAAGTTATCTTTAAGAAAGAATAACCTAACTAAATAAGAGATATGCTTTACTTATTTAAATTAGCTATGATAACTTCGAATCCCTATAATATCGGCCGTATCTTGGGCCGCAATTCACGGACACCCTTAGGGTTATTTAGCCTATAAAAGGGGTGCAATTCTCATCAATACAGGTATCTCATAAACCCTAACTACATTCGATTACTCCCTCAAGATCATACATTTACTCTCATGCCGGAGTCTAATCGTGGGATCCGCTCCCACGATAAGGTTAACGGTGTTTACTTCCTTGTGCAGGGTCCTTCAACAAATTCACTTGGTACAAGAACAAGGCACTTTACACCCAAATAGCAGCCTATTCGGATCAAACTAGACCCAACCCAACTTTTGTATCAACAACTCTAGTTAATATGATCGTTATGAGTGGTGTTGTTAACTCACGATTGATAACACAATCGAGATTATCAAGGATGCCAATGAGGTCGCGTCTGATTCCGAAGCATGTTTACAGATCTTTTTGAGTTGTATCAAGATGATTTGTTGCGCAAGGAGTTTGGATATGAGTTGCTTTTTTTAGGATGTTTTTTACTTTAATTATCTTTTGTCTAGGTTGGGCACTCTCAGTTTATTGATTCTATATGTTGCTTTGTGTTTTGTTACTTTTTATGTTTTATTTCTTTGCAGCTCTTTGTTTAAAGTGTATTTTGCTAAAAAAAATCGATAGGGATAATCCTAGTTTGTTATAGTTAACAAGGGACACATACGCTCACAATTCTGTTTATCGCATTCCATGAAACACAATTTTAATGCGCATCTCATCAAAAACTTTTCAAGCTTCATCCAACATACAATTCTGTACATAACCGGACACCATAGCCGTCTGCCCGTCCATGTATACACACCTCGAACCAGAGACTCATCATATTAAATAGGGTAAAAGCCATAAATACTCTGCGTACTTACATTTATAACTCATTATACTCTACTAATTCTTATATAAGTCATTTAACCGTATGCCACGTCACATTTTTACTGGATACTTGTACCTTTTATAGGGTTAACCGGTAACTCGTAGTCAAACCATTTTTTCCTTTGACTCACGTTGTATTGCTTAGATGTTAAAAGGTTTTTTTAAAATAATACACCCTATAAATAGACTAATACCTTACTCAGTTATAACTAATCTTACCCCCAATTATAAACCCTAAAATGCAAACTTCTCAATTCCGTTGATTATAACTTCAATTGACTACTGGTAAGTGATTAGTAACAAGTTTTTATAGGATTTATCATCTTTAATTGTATCACATTGATGTTTTTATTACAAAGGCCTAATTAATTTTTTAAAACCCTAATTTTTGCAGATTCCTGTACAAGATGGTTACTTTCGTGGTGGATTTGTACCACGATGGTTTATTTGCGTCTAATCCTCTTAGGTATCTTGTTGGGGAACATCGAGTTATTAAGGATATCAATTTCGAAGGTATGACATATGATAACTTCTTCCTTGTTATGCGTAGATTGGTACTTGATAAGCCGTTAAGTTTTTTCTATGTTCTTCCTGGAGTACCAATGAATATAGGTTTGAGACCAATTTGTAATGATGAGCAGTTAAATGATTTTGTCCAAGCCTTATTTGAGAATGATTATCACCTAGATATGTATACTGAGCATCAAGGGTATGATGTCCTACAGATGATTAATGATGATAGACACTGTGAGGACAAAAGTGATAGTGATTTTGAAGATGTTGAAAAGGGTGATAATTTAGATGATGTTAAGGATATTGTAGACTTTCAAACTGAGGGTGAGGAGAATGTTGACATTCCTAAGTTGTCAATAGATGACCCTTGGTTGAATAAGCTAGTGGGTAAGGGTAGGTTTGTAGGTGAAATGGAGGATCACATCCCTGGTCTCAAGGGTAGGTTCTTTGTAGAACAAAATGACCCTGATGAAAACTTTGTAGAGCCTAAGTATAAGGTGCAAAAGGATTTCCAATACCCATGTTTTGATCCTGACACTCCATGGAATGAGTGTAAACCTGTTTTAAGAATGAAATTTGAATCTCCTTCTCAACTAAAGCAATGCCTAGCTAACTATGGTGTCACACATGGTTACCAGTTATGGTATATGCAAAATGAAACTTATAAGTTGTTGGTAAAATGTGGAAGGGATGTTAGTGCTGGTAAGTGTGCAGGTAAAAGAGGTAAAAAAACAAGTTCAAATAGATGATTCTTTAGATAAGACAACATGGATCTAATGATGTAAGGGAGAGAGACCAATATCAACAAGCTGGTCCAAGTGTTGATGAAATACCAAAGTACAGAGAAGATCCAGTTATGCCAGAATCCAGCTCTGGTAACAAAAGGAAAGAGCCTCCTGTAAAAAAGAAATCAAGTCAAGTGAATGAAGCCAGTGGTAGCAAGAGTTACCTTACACCAGAGGTACTTAATAACATCATTAATTAGATAACTTTGTGTAAGTTTTACAATCTACCTAACTTGTTGAACATTTATATAGGAGCATGCTGAAATTATGGACAAAGAAGCATTTGCAGATTTGGTAAGAAAAGATGCTGAAAACAAAGCTAAGGATGAACAAATGTGGAGACAGACCTATGAAGAAGAAAAATATTAGGAAGAATATGCATCTAAATTCAAAGACTGGGATTTTAGAGAGGAACAAGAAAATAGAATTGGAATTATGTTGTTTGTGGATGATGAACACATAATAAGGAACACAGAACCAGTGAATCCAGCTGAACAAACTCATGTCATTGCATCTGCATCAAGTGCACCTGTTGATGAACAACCAGAAATATCACAAGATCCAAGTACAGAGAAGGCTGGATCAAGTGCACCTGTTGATTAGTTTCCAGAACCTCAAGATCCAAAAAAGAAGGCTAACAAAAGAAAAAAGAAAGCAGTTTCAGAACAGCCATTACCTTTTAGGATCTACCACAAAAACAGAGGGAGATCAGAAAGGATTGCAAAGCTCCAGGCCAAAAAGTTCAAATTTGATGCAAATGGCACAAAATCTACTCCTAAAAAAGCTTTTTATGTCAATGATTGACTGTTTTAGGATGAATGTTAACCCGGGATGAAGTAATATTAGGATGACTGTTTATTTAGGTTTAAGAAATTCTGCAAAGGGCATGTGAGACCTTTGAAACATTTATATTTTGTAGGTGATAAGGAATATGTGGATGTGTGTGTATTGACATAGGATGCACCAATTTTTTGACCTATTAACATGGAATTATTCCTTATTATATGCATAAACTCTTTTTTATTTTTATGTTATTTATGTGGTCTTAGTAATTTAATATCTTTTGTCTGCATTTTTTATTGTCTGAATCAATGGGTCATTGTCTGCAATATATATAAAGTTGTATCTACATATTTAGACAAGCTGTCTGCAATATATATAAAGTTGTATATGCATTTTTATAATAATGTGGGAAAGTATGTGGAAATACAAAGCAAGTGGGACTGCACACACTTTCCTTGTTGGACTGCATATTGTTATGATCTGATATACTTGGTATCTGATATATTTGGTACATCAGTACCAATCTATTGGTGTCTAAACAATGGCAAAACCACAAATTCAAACTAAATATTACATTACTTATAAAACCATCCATTCAACAAAACAAGAAGATTACTAAACAACATTACAAATCTTATATCATAACATTGAAATTGAGTAAAACAAGTAGAACAACCACACAAATTCTAAACTTTCTCCAAAAAGTTGTCTTCTTCTTTAGCTTGTTAATTTCTCTTTTCAATTCTGCCTTTTTGTTACCTATTGCTTCAATCTCTGTCTCTATTTCATTTTGATAAACCTCAAACTCATCCTGAAGAATTTCAAGTCTCTCTTGTGCAGATAACTGACCCAAGAAGTATACCCTTTGTTCTTGATCCAAAGTTAAATACAACTCTAGAAGCTGAGATTTGTACCACTCATTTGGTAGCTCAGGATCAATCCAATAGAAGGAGTTGCAATGTGGCATACCAGGATTCTGACAATTAATAATTTTGTCTTAAAATAGATCAAACACACCAACATTTAATTAGATAATTACTAACTAAAAGTAAAATATAGTTACTTACAGTTGAATTATGACAATTAAAGAACCTTCTACATGGATTGATGTTAGTCCAAGCAACTCGACGAGCTAGTGGTTTTCCACATTGACAATGTGTTGGATGACGCCTCCTTGAATTGATTGAAGAAGTTGACATGGTTAATGATTAGGGGGGGTTAGGGTTGTGTGGATTGAAGAATGTAGGGTTCTATAATTGGTGAATTAAGGTTTTTTGGGATTGAATATTTTTAGGGTTGATTGAATTGGGGGAAACGAATGGGAAGATTTAGGATTAGGGTTTTTTTTGGATTGCTTATATATCCTATTGGGTATATGACATGGAACGCCACATGGATTAAAAAAAAAGAAAACAAAAAAAATATTTCATGTCATCAGTAAACTTGTTATTGCCGGTTTGACACTGTGTAATGAAGCATTTACAAATTAATAGAGTATAATGAGTCAAACGTGTGAGTACGTAGAGTATTTATGGCTTTTACCCTATTAAATAACCTTTGCGCTTCCCCCAAATACCATTCTCGGTGTAACCTGAAATCATCTCACATCGCATTCTATCAAAAAGCAACCATGCATCAACTAACTTCTATGTGTAAGTGTAGGTGTCTGAGTTCGACATCAAACTTTAGTCCTCAGATTGAGTTGCTGAATTTCCATATTAAACAAAATCTCTACTGAAGATACACCTACTATATATCAAGTTTACTAGTTTATTGACCCGTGAAATTCACGGGGCCTTAAGAGACCGTTGACAGTGTTTATCTAAGAGATCGATTGTGGTATTACGTAAATAAATTACATGTTTTTCTCGTGAATAGAAAATATTAATGATAAATAGCTATACAAATAAATTATTGAAACACTATAAAAGACATTTAATATTTATGGTATATAAATTTAAGAATATATCACTATGAAAAAGAGTAAAATAATCTAGCAACAACATAAAAAATGTGTAACAACAAAACACACATAACATTTTATGGCATGTAATAAAATTTTGATAAAAAAATTAATATTTATATTAACACTTGTAAAACATGAATATAATGTATTATATAAAGACTTAATTTTGGGTGAAGGATAATGTATTATATAATGACACAAGCTTAAAGACCCGTGTAACCCCGGGTGTATTTTAAAGAACTTATTTTGTAAGAAGTTACATTCATAAATAATGTAAGAAAAACACTCAAGGTAAACATGTTTCGTTAATATATGAAAGAAATAATCAGATAATAAGTGCATTATTAGATAAACATTTGAGTTTGTAACAATTAAATAAATAAATGTCATACTTTTAACGCAAGTCTGTGGTTTTGAACACGTGAGAACTTCAATCAATTGCTTGATTAATATTTCTCAATAACATTATCAGGACTCTTACTTTTAACGCAAGTGTGTGGTTTGGAACACCTGAGAAATTCAATCAATTGATAAATTCTGATGAGAAAATGGATTGATCTATGGCGGCGCCACGTTCATTTTTATCTATGCTGTCGCAACTTAAGTAAGCCATTGAAAATTTCTCCAACAAATGATCGTTTATAGTGTCCACAACTTCATTCGTTTGAGCAAGAATGGCCTTTTCTTAGATATATGACAGATCATTTATGTTATCTAAACTGTTTGGATAAGTAAAATCGATAATAGATGTTACCTGGTGAGCCGCATGTATAAGAATTTTGTCAGTTACATCTATCGAAACCTCTCTGTCGTTTGCTTTTTGCGGTCCAATGAAATAAGGTAATTAAGTAATCATGTTCATAATATGATGATATAAGATAACATTATTTAGGAGAATTTGACAAATAAAAGAACGGTGCAATATGGTGTTACCTGACTATTCACATAAAATCACCCATATCAACTCGTTACACAATATTACCCATATCAACCTTACACAAAATTACCCATATCAACCTATTACACAAAATCGCCCATATTGACTCGTTACACAAAACAATTATAACAGTGACACTTAGTGGGTTTTACCATTAGAATCATTTCCCACCAGTAGAAAAATCTAATGGTAGAATGAATGTAACACAACAGTATAAATCAAATAGATTTTAACACAATTGAAGCTTACATAGATTATTTGTTTGAATCGAGGTTATGTGAATCACAGTAGATTGACTTATGATGTCTGCAAAATGAAAAGTGAATAAAATTAGTTTAACCTATATCCAAATCACAACAACATGTAATACATGTACGAATGAATCGGTTTCTTATGTATTTGTTTTTGAATCAGTGTTAGAGAGAGATTGATTTAAATTGGTGTTAAAGGTAGTCCTCATGATTATATTAATTGGGGTTATTAATGCATGTTCTTTAAAGGGTTGTAAAAAACCAAAGAGTGTAGAAGAAGATCAATTGGTGGAAGGTTTTGAATGTGTTTTAAAAATTAAACAGCATTGATGTTAATTGAAACTGGCGGATGTTTTTGAATTGACAAATAAAAGAACGGTGCAATATAGTGTTACCTGACTATTCACATAAAATCACCCATATCAACTCGTTACACAATATTACCCATATCAACCTTACACACAGTCAACTTGGCGGTAAGATAGAGGATATTATTGTTGTGGCTCCATCCGAAAGGGACCTTGGTGCATGGAAAGGTGCCGTTGAAGTTACGAAGATGTTCAACTTTTTAGAGGTAGTAATTCTAAGAAACCTGATATAATGCTGAATTAGTTTCAAAAAAGTTTTAACTTTAATTAGAATTGTAACT